>JZLH01S0063505.1:0-20496 GCA_001188425.1 Eucidaris tribuloides | reverse complement strand
TGGACTTGCACATCCCTGACACAATCTTTAAAACACACTATTTCATGATGGATAATTGATGGTTGAGTTGCCCTCCTTGTCTGTCCTTTCTATTCCCAGAGCGCATAGGGATATATTGTGA
Organism: Eucidaris tribuloides; assembly: GCA_001188425.1. Taxonomy (NCBI): domain Eukaryota; kingdom Metazoa; phylum Echinodermata; class Echinoidea; order Cidaroida; family Cidaridae; genus Eucidaris; species Eucidaris tribuloides. The sequence goes on along the minus strand of JZLH01S0063505.1, from coordinate 20,375 downwards.
TATGCGCTTTATATAAACAGTTCATTATTATCATTATTTAAAATACCATAAACTATGTCCAAGTAAATGTTGTATCAAATATTAAGCATACAATATTAACATAATGCCAGTAATTGGAGAACATTTGGGTCCATTTTACCCATTGTCATACAGCCCCTTGTTACACGATTAGTGTGCAACGAAAAGCAGAGAATCCCATTAAATCACGGTGAGGCAGGAATATTGGAGTCATTGTATATGTTTTTCATATAAAATTCTTGTGTAATCATTCAATATCAAATATTGTCATTTCTATTACATAATATACAGTTATGATGTGTAAAGTTTGTTAAAATAACGGCAAACGCACGCATGGCAATGGTACAAAACGATATGAATTAAATACATGGAATGTAAGATGAAGTGCCAATGCTGTGATTTTAAAAGTTCTTTTTTTAAGCAATCATTTATAACGAGAGATATTCCAAGAATTACTAGAGGTATAAAATGACATTCCTGATTTAAATGCGATAAGACAAACATTGTTTTCACAGAGGTATGTGACCCATGGTCCTGTTCAACGATTTTCAGTGGTAAAACAAAAATTGTTTTTCTAACGGCCGTAAAGCGTCATCGTACTGAAATCATAGTTTCTTTGATTTTTATAAATCTGTTCAAGTGAATTACACATTTAATTTAGCGTAATGATAGACAGTCAGAGACAATTTAAAAACCTTCACCTCAAGTTTTCGATATTTCTGGATCAGTCCTCACGTTTCTTCCTTATATTGTTGAGGTTTTGTTAAGATACCTTAATTCGATTTGGTTCAAAAAGATCTGATAGTCTAATAAAATATACACTCTTTTTTCCAATGGATGTTTGTACGAAGCATGAAATTATCACATTAGTCAACAAAATACGCCTGTGTCATAAGAAATCAATTGAATAGAATAAAGGTTTTCTTTTGTACTACCTTATATGTTTGGACTGTTAAAACTTTAACTGGTCAAGATGTCATATATTGGATTGAACATATGCAATGCTGTGGAATGTAAGATTGTATTTGTGCCACGATTGCCATCTGGCACAAAGCGAAAGCATCAACATTTTTTTACTCTTAATGAAATATAGGACCACCATTATTGGTTGTGGTATACACGCATGCATCAATGTTAGAAGTCCGATGGAAAATATTTCCCCATTTTCAAGATTGTGCAGGATGCATTTTAAAAATATTTCATCCACAGGATGGAAAATTGGCCTTGGTGTACCTCCATGGTGCTAAAGCGCTTCTTCGTATGGCACTCTTATTAACGTTCTCAGTCCCACACGTAAGATTTTATGTTGTTGTGTTTTTTTTTAAATTGGGATTGCAATCCTTTGTGCTGAGAAGAGAGGGTTAAACTACTCAAGGCGTTGGATTAGAAAGGCAGTAAATTAAACCTTTCTTCTGCAGTGCAGTCTTTCCGAATTTTTTTGTCAAATATGTAAATAAGTGTTTGATTCCTACTCATCATCCTAACGGCATAGTTTCTTCGCCATGTGGACCACGGCAGTACGCCATTATATGCTTGTCATAGTCCATGGAGTCAGGAGTGTCTATGAACACTGATATATCTTGGATGTCCTTGTTGGTAGCTGTACGTTCTGTTCGTGCTTCATGGAACTTGTCGACATTCATCTTCATGTTGGATAAGTCACTCAACGTCGTATACGCAGCCATTTCCTGTTTACTGTCGCTACGGCGTGCCCGCCGCCCGTTTCCGTCTTCTTCAATACTGCACAGCATTCCCTTACTGGCCTTTTGGCTGTCAACCATATTGTGTTTGGGAATGAAACTGATGTAGTCTCCACTATACCGAGTTTCACTCGGTAGAAATTCCACGACACAACCTGAATCATCTGTAGAGGTGCTTCCGTGAGAGCCGGACTTAAGTCTGTTCGGTCCCATTTTGACGACATCAAAAACTTCCCTTTCCATTGTTGGCTCAGCTTTTAGTTTCATGGAAATGCCATGATCCTAAAAAAATAGAAACAAAAATGCATTTAAAGCCTAACATTCAATGAAAACGGATCCAGATACAAAACCGACAAATCAGAGGTTCAGGATTCTGAATTAAACTCCTTAAAGGGTCTGTTTCATCAACGCATGAGAGACAGTGAAATAAACAATTAGGTACTCGTGTTACTGCTTTCTCTTGTCTTTTCTTCCCTTTCTGTTTCTTCTTTCGTTTCTTGAAAAGTTTTCTTTTTTCTTCTTTCCTTCTTCTTATTCTTCTTCCCTTCTTCTTCTTTTACTTCTTCTTTCTTCTTCTTCTTCTTCTTCTCTTTTCTTCTTCTACTACGTCCTCCACTGCTAAGACGATTTATGGTACTACTTCTACTACTACTACTACAACTACTACTACTACCTCTCCTACTATGGCTACTACTACTACTACTACTTCTACTGATGATGATGATGATATTACTATTTTTCCTTTACCACATCGCCACTATTACATCCCAAATTCCAGTCATTGCTTCTAATTAATTATTTTTGTTTTTACCGCACTTTCGTCTTGGCATTGAAAGTGTATCGAGTAAATATTAATTGACACTAAAGTTAAAGGCAGTGGATCTCATTTGCAAACATCCCCGCAGACCAGGAAAAGATAGCCCATGCCCTTAGGCTATTGATGAAGGGCATGTCTGTGAAATCTGGGGGTTAGTAATTACCTAGAATTCAAAATATGCGAAAGAAAAACAATAGCCGTTTAGTGTACGTTCTATGGCAGGAATATTTTCCTCCCGAGGAAAAAAAAAATCAAATCAGAGTCTAACAGTCACTATAGTTTCACTAAAACTGAGTTTCTAGCTTCTATATTTTGCTAAAGGTTCCCAGATGGCGTTTTCTTCTATATGGCATTGTATTTACACAATGTTAATTTTTAGGCATCCAAAAAAATTGCCATGCCTTTAACCTTCTGACTTCTGTACTTACATTAGTCTGGTGAACAATATCAGCAAAGTGAACGTCCAGTTTCATGGGGGCTTTGAAACACTGATAACGATGACAGACCGCTACGACTACTAGAAAGACCACACCCACAGCTACTAGAGAAATGACAACGAGAACCACCGTGGGTACTGTACAGGGCAAATCAGACGTAAGTTGAGAAAATCAGAAATCGTCACTTTAATATAAACATAAAAGTAAAAAGGTAGACAATTGAATGGATGGACAGATAGAATAGAGACAGACGAGGGTAGATTAATACGACAGTAGATGCATAGATAAATCAATAGAAAGGTAAACATACTTAGGTACATATAAACATGGATAGATAGATAGAATAGATAGATAGATAGATAGATAGATAGATAGATAGATAGATAGATTGATAGATTGATAGATAGAGATATGTTGATAGATTGATAGATAGATAGATAGATAGATCGATAGATAGATAGATAGATAGATAGATAGATAGATAGATGGATATATGTCAGGTAAAGATAAATAGATACTATGTTGGTAGGTAGAGATATAGATAGATAGATAGATTGATAGATAGATTGATAGATTGATAGATAGAGATATGTTGATAGATTGATAGATAGATAGATAGATAGATAGATAGATAGATAGATAGATAGATAGATAGATAGATAGTTGACACGTAAATCGGTAGAGGGCTAGATACATAAAATCAGTAGATAGATAGATTAGGTAGATATAGAAAGAAATAGATAGATAAATAGATAGATAGATAGATTGATATATATCAGGTAAAGGTAAATATATACTATTTTGGTACATGTAGGTAGATAGATAGATAGATAGATAGATAGATAGATAGATAGATAGATAGATAGATAGATAGATAGATAGATATCAGGTAAAGATAAATAGATACTATGTTAGGTAGAAATATAAAAATATAGACACACAGAAATAGATCTATGACTAATTACTGAAATTTATGGATTTTAGCATTAGACCTATATACATTTTTTTCAAAGAGTAAATTATGACTTCCCGTTCCCGGTCGATAAAAGAACTGCGAAAAGTAAGGTATATGAAAACAGTTTCAAAGCTATTCGTTTTGGGACCTATAAACTACAAGTTTTTCTTTTTATTAGGTTCTTCCATATTTTCATTATGGTTAGTATGTCGTTGATGTAAAGAACAAAAGAGAAATAAATACGATTTATGTTCGCGATTCATAGCGTTTAATCATATAAGTCAATTGATTTAGATATTTGTATCATTTATTTGCATCACTGATTGATTAATTAAATTTATATTTAAAAATATACATTGTTATTCATTGTTATTGTATTGTATATTTCACATTGTTTTACGCAAAAATATGGAACAAAATAAATTGAATTGAATTGGATTTGAAAAAAAATATTGTCAAATTATTAAAATTGAAAGGTAGCTAAGGAAGATTAGCAGAAAATTGTTAAAAATAGAACCAGCTTTGTTGGAAATGACTTCATAACAATATGACATCGAATTCTACAGTCAGCGATCCTGATAACGGATCAAACTTTCGTCAAAATCTAGATCAAAACCAGAAGTATTACCTGGAGTAGGTTGACCACACATCGGTAGCGTTCTACAAGCTGGGTTCCCCGCCAGTTCTCGGTTCGCGTCCTTATTTACCGCCCTGACGCAAAATTCAAATTTCGTCTCAGCGCCTCCAACAGTGTCACATTTAACTAGAATCTCTCTCACTGTGGTGTCGTACCCCACGTCGAATTCTCGTAATGTCGAGCCCACACTATACCGTATCGAGACGATGTAACGGCTAATTGGACCATTTGGATGACCGGGTGGCGCCCAAACGATTTTGACTCTTTCTGGTGACATGTGATCGACCGCCTGGAGTACAGGAGGTGGTGGAACTGTTGGTGGAGCAACAAATGAGTGAACGATCGATTAAAATGCAACGATAAGATGGAAATACAGAGTGGTCGAGCACATTCTTCCATTTCTGATCAACACTATCATAAATCACAAGGCATGGAAGTTTCCATCCCCACCAATTTCTGATGGGGTGTGGGCTGTCATACATCCCGGCTTTTCAATGAAAGAATAATTCAAAGATAAAACAGTTTGATGCTTGTTTTCCTCAAAATTGATATACTCTAATATGACTCTTATTATAAATTAGTGTAACTATAACAAATGCTATTGAAATACATTTTTAAGACCTCACTGCGTTTTTTGATCTCTAGGGGTTTTTTTAATGCGCAAATAATATCCAATGTTATTTTCCTATTGCTTCGCTAGTAGCGTACAATAGTACTTTACACATGACATATACCTGTTTTGTTTACGTTTTTCGTAATCGAGTTTCATGTAACCACGTTCATTGAAAAATTAATTACATATAATGTGCATATTTATGGCTAAAACTTAATAATCAGCTTTGACAATGATGCATGGTTGTAAGATTGAGGATTTCAAAATTTTACCTTAAACACTGGCTCATGAAATCCAAATATAATTTAAAGAAATTCGTTGGTGCCAACAGAATTGAATATTGGCCTACAATAAATTAGGATCAAAGACTGTTAGGTGAGAATCCGTACAATTGTGTTACTTCAATTACTTTTTTTTTTGCACATTTTACACTGTTTGGGTAGCGGTCTCCTAATTAAAATATGCATAGGCTGTTTCCTCCGCGAAGCAGCGGTCCCTACAGCTGAAGTCCCACTTAAACTCTGATTTGATACTTGATTATGCCATTTATATGTCTTCTTGTGCCTTCTTGGTGTCAGTTTAGTTAAATACAATGTCCGCAGATTAAGTGAGTGAGATTTGAAGTATATTTGGCAGTTTTTAGCATTTGGAGGATGAATTTTGATGACCTCCTTTTCACAGCTTTTCATGGCTGTGTGCTTTGGTGGGGCAAAGGTTATCAGGACTGTTCTACTTCAAAGGGGAGTAGCGAAAAAGTTTATTGGCAAACAGGGTGCAAATTGAAAATAAGATGAAATGATTTGTATTGGTACACAACATATTACAAAAACAAGATCTGGCGTAATCTTAAATTTGTCGAAAAACAGGGCCGAAGTCGATAAAAAGAACACATATCTCTATGGGCCAATAATTAGGAGACTGCTAACTTTGGCACAGTCACTCAGTAAACAAGGACAAGGCAAAGCGTAGCATCCTCGCCGGATACAAATGGCATACATACACACATTTAATGAACTGTTAACTTTGTCCTCGGGCCCTTTCGCATTTAATGAGCTATGACCTTTGACCTTTGAGCTACGTTCCGAAATCGAACTTGGCCTGTGTATTGATATCATATACTTTCTTACTAAATCTCATGAAAATCTGTTAAGCATTACTAAAGTTATCAAACAGACACCAGTAATACAGACGGACGGACAGCACAGTTACTATGTCCCACTCCGACTTCGTCAGGCGAGGGGATAATTAATGCAACTATAATTGCCGAGGACGTTCATCCTCTTATAGCCTAAAGATAATTCCAATATATCTGTCTCTTGTTTGATTTGCACGCTTGATTAATGATTTTAACAAAACTTAAACTATGTTTTACTCCCTTTTGAATCTTTCCTGCCATCGTACAAATTAATTGATTTTGCCCATTTCAAGGCAAGGTCCACCGTGATGTCAAGTTGGTTTTTGTAAAAGCAGAACAATGAGAGAAACATATTAATGAAAGTTTGGCGAAAATTCACCAAAGAATAGCGGAGTTATGAACTTTCAAAGTTTTAATTTTTTTGACGTCGCATACGAGCAGCTCCCCATATGTCGTGTCATATTAATTCAATAAAAAATTGCCACTTTTAATTGTTTCATGATAATTAATTTTTTCCATAGAAGCGTGTATGAAATAATGTTTCTAATTATATTGAATGCCCAGGTAACATCATTTTCAATTTTTTTGAGAAAATGACACTTAATGGAATTTATATTACATGACAAGCGGGAGGGGGGGCTGCTCGCATGTGACGTCACAAAAATTAAAACTTTGAAAGTTCATAACTCCGCTATTCTTTGGAGGATTTTCTCCAAGTTTTCATTAATATGTTTCTCGCATTGTTCTGCTTTTATTAAAACCAACTTGACTTCAGGATGGACGTTGTCTTTAAACTTACCACAAACAAAACAGTGTATGTTCTTCAACCTAGTTGCCGAATTTTATTGAGCAAAATCGATCATTGACATCTGTTGAGAACTCGCCAGTCTAATGATATTCAAAATACACTAGCACACGTAATGAGCAAAATACAATATCCAAACTTTGATATATGGGTCTACCTTGGCCAACTTACCTCCAATAAAAGTACGGATTGCAAGATCTGAGGAATTCTTACTGCAAGCTAGTTCTAAAATTGCCCCGCTGCACGCTTCGACATGTATGGTGTACAACGTGTCTCCGTGCACGTTCAAGTCCGCGCGCGGTCCTGGAACTGCAATTGATTCTGTGAGACTGTCTGTCGAGTAGAAAACCATGTAGTGCTCTATGACGCCGTTTGGACTCTGAGGCGGGGACCAGGTGATGACTATGTTACTCGCTGTTACGTTTGCGACGTCAACGTTGACTGGTGACGACGGTCCTGGATGGTAACAAAATGCAATGATACCTGACATATTCGGCCACTTGCCACACAAGAGAAATGTAATCTTTATAGACAGGTGTCCCAAAGTGTGACGTCACTCTGGTTCAGAAATATGTGTGGACAATGGTGGATGCAGATGCAGCACATCGCAGTTGGTTGTTGCTACCAATAGGAGAGCTGTAGTTGCACTTAGTTAAGGTTTGGCTGTTGTACCATATAATTGAGAACCAGTTGGACATCCTCACTTCTGCTCTCTATATTCTTCAAGGGAATCATTCCTATGGCCAGTGTAGCCAGATTGGCGGAGGTATGGAGAGTCTCATAATCATCTCACATTATTCTGCTCATTCATTGCTCTTACTGCTATTTCAATTTAGAATCCACGTTAATGTCGGATTGTATAAACTATTTTCGTTACGTTTTCTATCACAGTTCCGTTGAATCGAACAAATGAAAATATCAGGGGATTAAACGGGAAGTGTGATTACTAAACGTGGACAACGAACAATGTTATGATGGCATTCGTAGCTTATCCTAACTGATGAGGGTGCAGGGGGTTATTTTCCATTGTCTGTATTTGCATAAATATCTCATCTGCAGATGATTTTTATGGAATGGATGTAACGTAATTCTGGCGTACGTTGTAAAGAGAAGTATATTGTAAACTTTACACCTATATTGGTACATCGCACACTGCAAAAACTGGGGTGTTGAATTTAACACCAAGGGTGTTGCAAAATATGAATACTGGAAAAGTGTTGATTTTTCAACACCCTTGGTGTTGAAACCAATGCTCTTGGTGTTTGAAATTATTAGTTTGGTGTTAAAATAACACCCGTAGTTTTAAAATGTTACACCACGTCTGATATCTATATTGTGCAAAACCATGGGTGTTAAATTTTACAACCCAGTTTTTGCAGTGCACTAAACCGAACATTGTTATGTTAAGTTTATCTTACTTCCTTGGCTGGTTAGTTGAGTCAAAGGCTTGCTCGCGTGACCTTCTCCTGCCGATGTAAATGCAGTCATCCATATGGCATAGTTAGTATACGGATGTAAGCCAAGCACGTATAAGCGGTGACGTGTCTTGAGCACTGATATTGCGTTCCTCAACTTGTCCTAAATGATAAGCAGCATATTCGCAGGAAATTAATCACAAGAACAATCCAAAATAGCTGTATAACACTTTAACAATACCAACCAATTTTTTTACAAGATCGTCTAGTCACTTTGTTCCTAATCAGATTTTCTTCTCTTTGACTGGACTTGTTGTCATTATAATTACTCTCTAATTGTCACGGAGCTTATTCCTACTCCTTAAGGAGTGTGATTAGGGACACTCCTTTTGAAGCTAAATTTTGGAGCTAAAATTGTAAGTGAGCGGAAAAAAAGACCTAATGTAGCTCCTAAACTACAGTAATGGTCACAATTAACCAACTTAAATGCGCGCAACCTGCGGAGGACATTCGCGCAACCTACGCGATTGTAATGAGCAACATGTCGCGCGAAGCTTGTGCGCGACCTGTGCGCAAGTTACACTTATTTACGCGGAGGTAACAGCAAGGGATTCGCGTAAACTGCGCACGCTTCGCGCGCCGGTTACGCGTAAGCTTCGCGTAGCCTGCGCGCAACCTTCGCGTATGTAATGCGTAGCTTGCGCGCGACCTGCGCGCAGGTTACACAATTATTTACGCAGAGGTAACAGCAGGGTATTCGCGTAAACCACGCACGTTTCGCGCGCCGGTTACGGGTTAGCTTCGCGTAGCCTGCGCGCAACCTTTGTGTATGTCATGCGTAATACACGCGTTGCGCAAGGTAGGTTAATTGTGACCAGCACTGTACGAATTTTCCACTCTCGTAAAATTTTAGCTCCGAAATGTAGCACCAAAAGGAGTGGTCCCTAATCACACTCCTGAAGGAGTGGGAATCAGCTCCATAACATTTACAGTGTAGAATTCACGTAACTTTGGCTAGAAACCCATTCATTTGCCGATTTTTTTTATTTTGGGGAGGGGACTATGGTCGTGATCACATTACACATAATGTGGGTTCGTACCTAGGTAGTGAAGTGGTGTCGATCCACATTGTGTTCGCGTTCACACTACCGCAATAATCCACATCGAAAGTGAGTTATGACGTAAGTGGCGCGAATCCACTTACCCAGATGTTAGAATGACCCGGAAGTGAAGCGCCGTTACCACGGAAACAAATTGAAAGTCCGCATATCCAAGATGGACGACACTGTATTTGCCGTTGTGTCGTATTTGCGGTACGTGTCAGAGGGCGTTAGGTCACTTCCGGTATATGTGGAGTCGATCCAGATCGACTCCACATATTGCGTTCACATTACGAAATTTAACTCACCTCCTAGGGTCGAAACTACCTCAATCAGGTAGTTTCGATCCACATCGTTGATGTGGAGTCGGTGTAGGGCCGAAACCACTTGTTTTGTGTTCACATCAGTGGGGGAAGTGGTTTCGACCTAGGGTCGACTCCATGTCCCCACATCAAATGTGCCTAGTGTGATTACGACCTATATGTTTGATCTTAATAGTGTCATTGCCGCCTATTGATCAGAGTAACAAGTGTAGAAATCTAATCAAAGTGCCAAGATTACATGATTATAGACAATTATTGGCAAGACGATGTCATCCCAGAATGGCTGGGTATGTTATGTTTAGAGTGTGCATAAAATCTGTAATGGGGATGATGATGTTGTTGTAGGAAACTTTTATACTCGATATTATTAGTGTCAATGACCTAACTAGTGGAGTGGCCTTTTCCCTACAGGTTCCGCTATTCATGCGTTCCAATAGCCATTAGATTTTGTCACACTGAACAATTTCTATAAGAATCGAAAGTGGTTGGCTATCACATATTTACAAGATTCGATAATTGTTAATCAACACAACGGCTGACTGTTAAAAATATAAAACCAGCCCCCTTAGTCACAAGTTTCGCTAGTCTAAGCAGGAAAATGTTTTCCCCAGTCAGTAAGAAAACGAAAAATGGAAGGCATGACGAGAAACATGACCTCAATACTTTTCTTTTTAGATTTTTTAAACTCTCATTAGATGAGAGATGACAATGAGTATATAAATGGGTTGTTAACTATTCCTCCCCTGTCTGTATTGGACTACGTAAAGGGGTAAATGTTGTACAAAATGCTTTACATTTCGTACACACTTTAGAAACGCCATCCACGGCCTTCAACTGCAAAATGTTTGCCTCAAAGGATCTACTTGTTTAGATGCACATAGTATGGCTATAGAGAGAGAGATGAAGACATCAGTAGATAAATAACTACAAATGATGACTTACCACGGCAATCGGATGAGTTTCTTGCAGACTCAAGATAAATGTCAACTTCGCAATAAAACACCCTGTAACCCGTCGACTGCTTGACTGAAAGGTTGGCTTTGAGAGGACTCCAGTTAAGAGCCAGAACACTTGGCGAGTGTGGTACAGCGGAGATCGTAAATTCAGTAGGTACAATAGAAGGCACTGGAAAACGAAATATAAAATAGCGCATGCCAATTATGTCATTCCGTCGTGCAAGCCAGTTGATTATGTATAAAAAGAGTTATGCAAATATATAAGCCAACGATGGTTGTGTACTGGTTTTATAAGAAATGTGCTTTTTAGTGATACAACTGCAGATTGGTTTCATTGTTTGTAATAACTTAGCTACGGTACGATAGTAAATTTTTGTTATTGCATATACTATATAAAACATAGTAAAGATCGGCATGATATGAATGACGTTTCAGCCTGCACGTCCGGGCTCGCTCAACCAGATGACAAAATGACCGATATAAACAGATAGCCAAAAAGGGTTATTTTTTCACAGTATTTCATGGTCACTATAGGCGGGCGGCCGGCCCGGGGTGGCCGCTAAGAGAGGTTTGAGTGTTCTTACCTTCGTCTTGGGTACGGACAATTCGAGGAACAGTAAACGCCACGCCCACCGTACTGACCACACCCACACTGATGTCGTATTTGGTATTGGGCCGCAAATGACGTATGACGTAATGCAACTCGTTAACTGAGGCATTGTACCTAAAGCAAGATCGTAGAAACACGACAGAAAGTTGAAATACAATCACCAATTTCACATAATAAAGATACTGAAATTTAGTGGTTTATAGTCTTGTATCAGGATGTAAACCTTTGTCAAAAAGAAAAAAAACAATTTGTCCATAATAGATTTATCGTTGCTTAGACACAATTTTGCCTTGGTTTCTATAAATCTTTTCATTTTTTCATTACTTTTGCCTGATTTTCTTTTGTTCCCTTACTATTTTTTCGTTATTTTTTCTCCCTCTCTCTCTTTTTTTCTCTTTCTCTGTACCTTGTTCGTTCATTCTCCCCTTTTCGCGTCGTGTACCGGCGTACCCCATATCAAGCAGCTTGCCTCCGGCTGCTACGCCGTCTTCCACTTAAATTGGGATCCACAACTATGTTATGGTGTGATGTACATGTATAATGTTTATGTATATGTATGAATTCCAACGTCTTATTACCATCAGTTTTGTATGGAAGAAATAAAAGTATTATGAATTAGAATCTTAACCTGAATATAGTGTCCATTATAAACTGTTTGTTTATATCTTGTGATTTATCTTGATATTCTCTGTTCTTGTTATTTGTGTATCATTCCGTGGGGCTCAAAAAAGTTTCTTTCAGACTGAATGGGGCTACCTTGTTTTTGAATAAAACATGAATAAATAAATAAATAGATAAATAAATAAATGAACAAACAAACAAATAAATAAATAAATAAATAAACAAATAAATAAATAAATAAATAAATAAAAGTCTTTCCAAATGTATCCCAAAGTAAAACTTTTGTCAAGAACCAATAACTTATCCCATTACGAGACCAAAGTGTCAACCAATCACCATAAAAACTGTGTTTATTGAGTAAAGGCTTTTTCGAAACACATTCTTGCCATCACTTTGTTGAAGGGATGTGCCGCTCGTAATCCATGTACGTTCAATATCATTCGCTAGCCCCTATTGCAAGACCGCGTGTAACAACAATCACGGAGCTGCGAACAGAATTGCCGTTGAAAGTAGGGCCGTGTGCATTTCGCCTTTCTTCGGTTGAATGCGTGCTGAATAGGAAAATGTACACTATTGTGTGCGCTCGTTTTCCGAAAGTATACGGGCATTCCCGAATATTACCGGATTCGGGCCAGCTCGAAAACGTCACGATATGCGACTTTTCGGTCTCTTTAACATGTTCGGAGGCTAACCGTAGCGGGTCAAATCACTAAGCATCTGTGTCCAGTTTCTAAACACTGGGTGGCAACTAATCTAAACAAGTAACCATACATTTTCTAAATGCATTCTTGCTATCACATTGTATCATGTTTGGAGGCTAAACGTCGTGCGTCAAAACACTAAACATCGGTGTCCAATTTCTAATTACTAAGTGCCAATTAATCTAAACATACATTTTCCAAACACATCTTTGCTGTTACTCTTTAAACACGATTATTTAAATGCTAAACACGCTTTTCACGCTATTACTGATTAGTTTATGGAAACTGAAGTCAAACAAGGCCATGCAAACATGACATCCCTAACGGAAAAATCACAATGTTGTCCACAGTGTGTTTACATTGTGACAAGAGTGTGAACACAATGTGGCACTATGTGAAATTGGCCCGTTTTCACAGTGTGACAGTATGATCACTGTCTGCTCTTAGAGGTCACACTGTGACGTCCTGTGTTTTTTTTAGCCACTCTGTGGATTTGGCCCATTTTTCACAGAGTGACACAGTGATCAACTGTTTGAACACACTGTAACGACATTGTGTTCTTTATGATGGCGGGTTTTTGTTTCCTGCGGGAATCCTGCGGCAACGTAATATACCAAGGGCCTGAACTTACCTTGTGTTTGTTCCAAACTTGTGCCACTTTACTTCATAATTCATGACGTGATCTGAAGATCCATGTGGGTCGGTCCACGAAACCGTGATTGAAGTCGTTGATGAGCTAAAGTTGACTGTTGCCAAAGGTTCTAGAACTGCGAAGGTGAAGGTATAAAGATTAAGTTGTAGTCTTGGATAAAGCACTGTGTACTAAATTGCCTTCTATAACCTATTCAATATTAGGCATATTCGAAACTTAGTGACATGATTGGGAATACTTGAAAATGCCTCAAGAACCAAATGAGTTGAAATATATACCAACTATATAAACTCGCAGGAGTGGATCTCCCACCTGGGAGGATTTGTCTGTAATTTATTTACTTAAGGAGAATCAAGCATAAACATAGGAGTATCTTATTTTTTTCCGGGGACGATAAAAATAAGCCCCATAGAGAGCCACACATCAGGTTTCCCTGCTACAAGTGATATTGACATTGTTTATTTTAGGAGTCAACGTTTGACTACAAGTATTTCACAGGAGAATCCTTGCATTGTTTACTTGATTCTAGAGTAGTTTCAGCCCAAGTTCAGGACTACCCCCAATCATGTCATTTACCTTTACTTTCTGAAAGTACCGAAAAGATCATCCCTGCATTGGTTTCAAGTAGATTGGATTACTGTAACAGTTTATTTTTGGGTTTACCTAGCAATCAACTTAAGAAACTACAATGGGTACAAAATGCATGTGCTAGATTATAATCTGTAACTCTCCTCGTTTCTCACATTGTAGTCCGCTACGGAAAGAGTTGCATTGGTTACCCGTGAAACAAGGACTCATATTTAAGAATCTGTTCACAATATTCAAAGCAATTCACGGCAAGTCACCAGTATACATACAACAGCTTTTAGAATTAAAATCATCTACCCAAATGCACTACCGCCTCCGAAGTTCTCAAGACAATACACTACTGAGTACTGAAACATCCATCAGGAAAGTCAAAAGTTACCCTTGGTGACAGAGCATTTTTGTATACTGCCCCCAAACTGTGGAATAATCTTCCATTGTTTGTGAGACAATCACCTTCCGTAAATGAGTTTAAGATGAGGTTAAAAACCGACTTGTTTAATATTGGAATTTAACCTGAATTGTGTTTGTAACATGTATATACAAAATAATTATATTGTAATGCACAGTAGAGTATATTATTATGCACCGAAAGCGTAATTGATGAGAGTACAATGGCAAGCCAACGATGCGTGATAACTATTCAACGGCAATGCAATGCACGTGTGTAAACATGCACTTAAACATACCTTGAAACACACACACTCTGAAATGATTCTTGATAGACAAATAAACAATAACATTGTTGGGGGCCTCTGATGCTTTTGTAAAAGTTTATGTACATACAGTTATATGCTCACTTATCATTTAAATCCCATTTACGTGATTCTACACAATTTTTGGGTAGGTTTGCTACAGTTTTCTGATATTTAGCGTGATAAAACTATGCTGAAACATTGATGATAAAACTTGTCAGCTATCCATTATTCTAATCCAAGGCGTGTTTAAACTTCGTAAATTGGTAATACACCGACACAATCCATCAACACGACTTTAACTTTCACTATTGGACCTTTGTGTCGATCATCTGGTATTCAAGGAGTGATTCCTGCCTGCAGTAATAAGCTTATGACATGTAACTTGATGTCACTTCATATTCTTTACAAATCCACCCCACAAATCCATCTTAGACAAAACGTGATCATTGTTTAATTATGACTGCATAAATATCGCTATTTCTTTATCCGCGTTATTTCTCTCCTACCCTCCCATTTTCTCTTTGTAGGTGTAGACCTTCTGAGCGTAGGTGATCGTGCCTTTCCATGGTAGGCAACTATTATAGCCTTTGCCTTTTCTAACAGGAGTACAGACGTATATTCGGCTGCAAAACGCTATGTGCGTCAAACCTAGGGGGCTTCTAGAGCACAGCAAAATATGATGCAGTAGCCCA
This sequence comes from Eucidaris tribuloides, assembly GCA_001188425.1. Taxonomy (NCBI): domain Eukaryota; kingdom Metazoa; phylum Echinodermata; class Echinoidea; order Cidaroida; family Cidaridae; genus Eucidaris; species Eucidaris tribuloides. Next base: position 4,905 of record JZLH01S0063505.1, on the reverse strand, counting down.
GGCAGGTTTACAGGTCTACTTGAAATGAAGAAATGTCTTGGAAGCCCCCAGCTATGGAAGACGAAGCAATGTCATAAGTGGAACATGTCTGCATAAGTTTGTGACATGTGCTTCATCGATCCCTGACTACCAGTAATTAATTTAGTAAATGGGTAATACCAAGTTTTCAAGATTCCCTCATAATTCTGTCTCCGTTCCCTGTAGGCTTCTCCTTTCCCAGTATATATCCTAAGAAACCGGAATTGTGTTTTTCCGATTGTTTTATTAAACTTTTTGATTGTCTTTGTTTTTCTCTGTTCCTCATTCCCTTCAATACGTCTTGTCAGTATCTGGTTATTAACCCGTTGGCTACGGGAACCAGATGTGTCCTGTGTTAACACTATGGGATTTTCAGAATCTCGGAGGCAACGGGTTAAGCTTCTCCTTCCAATGTCCTAGAAACAGAAGATTTTCATATTGTTTTATTTGTGATCCAGCTTTAACCATAGCATCATCGGGCTTCCTGTATATTCTGTGACGGCGACCAAAGCCCTGGGCCATTTCCTTGAAAAACATCACACATTTCATACAACACACGCGCACTGTACAATAAAAACTCAAGTTATTTAAGAACTCTGATATAACGACATCTCGTTATAAAGAACATTTTCCTGTCCAAGAGTTTAGGGTTTATTTAGGGTTTTTTCACCTCAGATGTAACACAAAAATTAATGCAAGTTTCATAATAACAAAGTAATTGTCCTGGTCCCAAGGAGCTTGTTATAACGAGAGTCTACTGTAGCATTTGTCACAATGTGCTCGCAAACCATGTTAAAGATAGATTTCAGGATTTGCAAGTCCATCACTTCCCTTTATTATCATTACCAAACGGTAGTAAAGTACTTACAAATGGTGTGTTGAAAATTTGAGATCCAAACGTCACGAACTTGTTTTATGAGAACAACTAAAAACGATATGCTACCACAATATTGTTCTTTCCGTGAGATTAAATTTTACTCAAATTGCAGAACACGGTACGCATAACCACCTGATGGGCAGTAGGCGACTACGTACACTGCAGTGGTTTTAACGGTTTAACTCTGCGTGACCTTCGGCTGGCGGCCGACCAGACAGTTTTGGAACAAACGGAACGTGTTCGTCACCGTGCAAATTTTGAAATTTAACCGTCTAGATTTTTAACTTAACTACGTATTCTACCCGAAGTTCTATGACCGGTTTTTATTTATACTAATCTTCACATTCTGAACGATTTGAGCTGATTTAATTCATTTTGCCGTTTTCTGGCGTGCAAATCCCGAACTCTATCTTTAACATGTTCTGTATCACGGGTCTTCGGGTTTTTTCAGACCTTCGATCAACTGAGCTGTCATAATTATATCTCCCGGGGGGGGGGGGTCGCTCTTCACACGGCCTGTCTCCCACCCGTGTCCAACCAAATTTGGACCCCTAAATGGCGTAACACATCAGAAAAGCTACCCTAAGTGGCGTGACTCCCAGGAAATACACTTATTCTGTTACCCTAAGCGGCGTGAACAGGGAGTCTACAAATTTGATACCCTAAGTGGCGTAAACAGTGAAATCAACTAATTTGATACCCCACCCAAGTGTCCTTCTCATCTAAAACATTATTGTACTTTGCGCAACCCGAAGAGGTTCACTTAACAATTCATAAATAATTCTCCTAACTATCAAATGTTCATGTCGGAGATGTTATTAGATCCACAAAAAATTTGCACCCTTAAATGGCGTAATCTACATAACCAAATTAGTATCCCTAAATGGCGTGACATGTGAGAAAAGGCTACCCTAAGTGGCGATTGCCAGCGAACGGTGCTGAAAAAGATACCCTTTTCCCAAAAGACGTCGACGACGCCCGAGTGCTGGAAAAGGGACCCTTTACGACGCTTTTTCTGGACGCGGGTGCGTAGCAGGCCGTGTGGAGAGCGACCCCCCCCCCCGGTCCGGGTTATATCTATCAAATAAAAGTTGGCTTGCACAGAATCGGCATGATAAAAATACGAGATTCCAACTCCCTGTGACAACTACTGACCTCTTGGTTGGTCGTCCACATGGAAAGTGGCATTCGGCCCCTCTCCTGCCCCGTTGAATGCTGATACGAAGCCGTCATAAAAGGTGAATCTGTCCAAGTCTGTTGAAATTGAATACGAAAAAGAAAGTGGACGAACGGGATTAGTAACACTTTGGTCTTCTAAGCAAAATTCAGGGTAAGAATTATTATTAATGTTGTGCATTGCTCGAATGCTCTTCATGTATAATTTTGATAATATCACACAAAGAAGTTGTAGCTCAGGTTTTAATTATAGTGAAACATCGTATCTGTCATTATACGATTTCAAATACAGGACCAAACAATATAGTGTATATGAACACAGATTCAAGATTACAAAATGGGATTTATTGTTTCTTAAAAAAAATCAACCTCATTACAATTACGAACAGTGATGATGATATGATATCGTTGTGTTTGTTAATTTACGCCACATACAAAAACATGATATCTACGGGTAAAAACCACCCGTATAACTCTTATTGAATTTCAGATCTAAACACAACAAAAAAAGTAACTACCCCCTTTTTCAACATACCATAATTTTTTTAACAAAACTGGTTTGTGCAAAATAATTTGGCAAGAGTATTTCTACACGCATTTACTAACTTCTGTGTGAAAATGTGATTGATCCGTCAGGCCATGCATGAGTGAGCATGCATTAAAGGTGAAAATGCCACTTTTCAAAAGTCACAGGAGTCATCTCTTATGCCAAAATAATGGTAAATAATAACATTTTTTGCTTTATTTATAAAGTGTGCTCACTCAACCATGACATGGTTACAACCTCTTATGTTCGAACAACATGTCAAGATACATTTTACTGAAAAATATCGGATTTTAATTTTTGCAATTAATTTAATGGATTTTACGATTTCAAAGTTGAGAAAGGGTGGAAATTTTTAAATTGAGCTCACCGAAGCGTAAAATATGCCAAAAGTGCCAAAGGAGGTATAAGGGGATCAAACGATAGATGATTAACATAAATAGCAATTAATCATTCACCGGAAACAGAATTTGTCAAAATCCTGCATCAAAAATCCCCCAAAATGACCCTTGTGACTTTTGAAAAGTGACATTTTTGCCTTTAACATGTGCTCACTCATGCATGACTGGACGGATCAACCACATTTTCACACAGAATTTAGTCAATTAGTGCAGAAACACCCTCGCCAAATTATTTTGCTCACAACCGTTCTTTTATAAAGTTACAGTATTTTGAAAAAGGGGGTAGTTACTTTTTTTGTTGTGTGTATTTTGTGTTTGTCCTTGTTCCAGGTGAAAAATGGTAGCTGTGGTTCTTATTTTTTCCGTTCTTTTAAAGAAATCCAGGACTTGGTTCAAAAACCATGCTAACGAAAAACCACACCAGATCACCGTGTAAATGATTAAACGGTAGATTTATGGCGTGAAATCCAAACTTGAATCCTGTTGCTGGTACTTTTAAGTTAATCGCCAAACGTTACAATCGGAAATCCCTGTTTTGTATCCAGCGGAGAAAATAATATGTCAATCCTCTGATTTCACGATGTAGGTCAATTCAAGCCTCTTCCATTCGTAAAAATGACATAATTCATATCTTAACATTCGATTTTCCTTCCTTAAGTATTGCCAGCTGACTCCAAGGATGTGTTCAGTACTTTATCGCTCTTATTTGAATTTATGTGCATCCAGAAACATAACATCTTAGGCCAGCATGATAAATGATAAATCATATCCCCTAATATGCAGTATATTACACTTAGAATATTAATTCACTCTTAACTTAAGTAGAAGTGAATAATGGTGTAGTAGTAGTGGTAGCAGTAGATAGTAAGTAGTAGTAGTAGTAGTAGTAGTATAGTCAGTAGTATAGTAGTAGCAGTAAGTAGTAGTGGTGATGGTGGTGGTAGTAGTATAGTAATAATAAGTAGTAGAAGTAGTAGTGTAATTAGGCAGGCAGCAGCAGTAGTAGTAGCAGTAGTAAAAGTAGAGGTAGTGTAGTATCAGTGGTGGTACTAGTGTGGTAGTAGTAGAAGTAATAGTAGTAGTAGTAGTAGTAGTAGAGGTAGTAGTAGTAGCAGTAGTAATAGTAGTAGCAGTAGTAGTAGTAGTAGTAGTAGTAGTAGTAGTAGTAGTAGTAGTAGTAGTAGTAATAGTGGTATTAGCAGCAACATTAGTAGTTCACACTAAAAAATAAAGGTGTGCACAACGTGCAACTTTGCGGAAATAGGTGCAGAGCAATTTCTGCCGCGGTATTCGAGCAATTCTGCACCTTTCACGGCTGAGCGCTCGCCCCACTCCATTATGTTTGCAAGTTTGCACCTTTTAGGTGCACATTTATGCAAATCTAAGGATGTTTTCTCTTCCGAACCCTGGTGTGAGCTATTTCTACCATCTGTTTCTATGAATACAATTTCAATATGGAAAATGCAACTTGCATACATTATACTATTTTCTATGTCGGACAAGCTCAGACAAGCTTTCAGGTTGTCAAAAACAACCTTTGTTTAAATGGTATGTATGGAATTTACGAAACGGCCTATAGATCCAAAGTTTGCACCTTCAAGGATAAAAATAATGCACCTTCGGCTTCAACACTATATAATTATGTGAAAATACACACCTTCACGGCCAGCGTGTTGGCCAAGTGGGTAGAGCGTCCGTCTCACATGCGGAAAGTCGCAGGTTCGAGCCCCGGTAAGGTCATATTTATACGAGTTTTTAAATATTTGTAAATGTTAATCAATAAAGTGTATCATAATGTAAATGCTACAAATAGCACTGGAATGAACGTAAATTGTGGTTCACACACAAAAACACACAGTTTGCAAAAAAAGAAGAATACTTTTTTTATT
>JZLH01S0063499.1:32599-49535 GCA_001188425.1 Eucidaris tribuloides | reverse complement strand
CCCCCCGCGCGGCATCTTTGATGTAGATGGTTTTACAACTGCAGTTAAACGTAAACACATGATGCGGTATTCGCGTAGCAGAAACATTAACTGTTCAACATGATATTATTGTCAGTCGAACATCGAGACTCCAGAGTGAGAAGACGTGTATTGTCTATCTCCTCTGTTATGTTATGTCAATTACACAAGTTGGGATAAACGGTTTGGATATATACTAGATATACCGGTTTTGTTTATCATCCCTACATGTCATTCGTATTGGAGAACTTTGCACACTGTTCGCACAGTCCTTGCACCCTGAAATTTCACATTTGGATTGTTCACTACTCGCATACCGGAGCTTTGGATATATATACACTGTATAGCCTATAGCAACTGGAAATAAATCCTGTTTTGGGTTTATGTGGATAGCAGTGATAGCTGTCATTTAGAGTGTCTACGAGCAACGTTGGTGTCTACGGACAGCGTTGGTATCAAGCCGTTTTGTGGCAGCGAGCTGACTGTTGGTGTATTTACGTGGCCGTCGCGTGTAGCTGAGTTCGTCGTGAAGTCGCGTGCCGTGCATGGATTCGCGGGCCGAGATTATAATAATCCAGGCGTGTCGGGACTGTGATTGACTGTGAACTATACCCATAATTTCGTCCAGTTAATTAGTATTGTAAGCTACGTCATATATAATTGTTTTGTATTCGGATGATTGTATAATAAACCTATATATAAGGGATATATCATCTACCACTAGACATTGTTTACACGAGTTTGTTTGTTTCGAGTGTGGTCATAACAACATATCAAAATGTTTTGTATTATAGCCAATATGATGTACAAGTCATGTAAATTTTGATTAAGTACTGAATTATGATACAGTGCCAAAAGCTTGTCACAATGTTAAAATGCAATTATGTTATCATGTATCATTGTATTATCTACTGTAAAAAATCTCAATATTGTATTCATCTCTATTCATTTTCATTATGCAGAATACAATCGATCAATCAATCAATCAATCAATTTACATTGTACGATTATTATGAATATTGATAATGTGTAAATAAAATCAATCTATAATAAACCACAATACAGAAAAACATAAAATTTCATGTGTATTACCAACGACGAAATATTTATTGTATCATATTTCTTTATTGAATTATGAACTTGAGAATTTTAATTTGTATTGTTATTGACATTGTATTAAGCCTTTAGTATGCATGTATGATCATTGACTTGATTTGTAATTATTATCATTTTTATTTGTTGAAAAATGTAGATATAAAACTATAATGAAATGAACTAAAGTAATAAAAGCCCCCTAATTTTTTTTAATCGGAAAATCATGTTTTTTAATGACCTTTTGGCCTTTTCCACATTTTTACCCCTTACTAATTTTTGCCCTCCCTATGATTATACACTGGCTCCGCCGTCCCCCCCGGGGGGGGGGGGTGGGGCGAACACTGGTATGTACCCAGTTGGCCACGGATCTGTTTTAATGATAATCTACGAGGATAAATGTAATCTTGCACTGTAAAGAAATAGCCCGTATTTTTACGGGAAACTGTAAAAAAAATTACGGCTATTTTACTGTAATTTTTACGGTTTACAGTAAAAACCTTCGGTTTTACGGTGAAAGACTGGTAAAACTTACGGTAAACCGTAAAAATTACGTCGTTTTTTTACGGGAAATGGGTGGCAACTCGCTGCAAGGAATTCCGCCGTAATTTTTACGGTCTACCGTGATTTTTACCGGTTTTCCACCGTAAAACGCTTATTTTTAATGGGTTTTCACCGTAAACCGTAAAATTTACATTAAAATAACCGTAATTATTTTTACGGTTTCCCGTTATTTCCCCGTAAAAAATACGGTATTTTTTACAGTGCAGATAGAGGCATGCAAACACTGAAAAGAAAGTGACTTACGTTAATACTGTTTACTGGATTATACACATGGGATGAGTGGTGAGTCTCTGGGTGCGATTCGTTCTGTGGAACGTTCTCTAACTGCCCTTGTAACTCTTGAGAAGTTACAAGGCTGGTGAAAACACACGCGAAAAACGACAGGAGGAGGCAATTGCCAAGTTTCCCTACCGGCCTACTGTATTCTGGCATCTTGAAGTGTACATGCACAGTAAGTTTAATGCAGGGTGGATTAAAAAGGTGGTGCTTTTTATCCGCCTCGAAGTTTACCTTTACACTTTACCGAGTTGATATCACCGTGTGGTCGGGGTTGAAATAAATGCTGATTTTATTTATATCGAAAGGAAAGAAATACACCCCTGCAAGATAAACTCACCATGGTGAAGTCACGTGAAAAAAATATTTTGCCACTTGAAAAAACTAAACATTAACCTGCGTAAGGAAGTATAATTAGATTGTCACATTATTACACAGTGCCGTAAATTTGTTTTGGACATTTTCCAAGTTGATATCACCGTCTGGTCGGGTTTGAAATAAATGCTGATTTTATTTATATCGAAAGGAAAGAAATACACCCCTGAATGATAAACTCACCATGGTGAAATCACGTGAAAAAATATTTTGCTACTTGAAAGTATAATTAGATTGTCACATCGTTACACAGTGCCGTAAATTTGTTTTGGACATTTTCCAAAATGCCAGAAAAAAAAACTTTTCTTTTTTCTTTGTTTCATTTTCCTGTATTAAAAAAAGGCCCAACCGTTTTAAAATAACACGGTTTGCAGAACCATATAGGCATCTCCGACGAGGGGATGAGGTGGGGGTTCGTGTACAGGCGGGTCACTAGAACTTTTCCTCCGCAGGTGAACCCGGAAGAATACCTTGCTAAGACCCGACTAGTAAGCAAGCAAAAAGAAAGGTCCTTCTACCCGACAGACTGTCTTCGTGTACTGACGGAAAAAAAAATCCTCCGTCATTTTACCCGAGAATCGCACTTGACCCGACAACTTCCCGACCGGGGGGGGGGGTGGGGCAGGGGGAACCTATTACCACACCGTCAGGGATGCCCATGTGCAGGTATTTGTATAATGCAACAGGAAGACCACCCAGTGCAACATTTTTAATTTTGCAAAGAGGCAGATGTTTAATCAATTCCACCAGATAACGCAAAAAACGTCAAGTTGCTTGTATGTAATTGTGTTTTAATGTTACATTTTTTGCACATGCGAATTTAAAGAGATAGATTTGAGCATGGGATTGAATTTACATTTGTCTTGGATATCAAAAAGAAGTCTATTGTTCCGATTATCACTGTCTGACATCTGACAATGATCACATTGTTATAGTCATAACGTTTCAAAGCAAGTAGACCCTAGGTCAGATGCTCACGGCACGGATGGGTTAAATTTTATTTGTAATTCTAGTAAAGACACAGACTAACACTGTGGAGCTTCAAATTAAAAAAAAAAGTCAAACTGTGATATCTGAGCGACAGAGTACTGTTTGAATGGACAAATAAACACCCTAGAATACAAAAGTTTGGAAATTTATGTTGCCACTGGCAAGATGTGAATGAATAAACAATTTACATTCCAGTGGAGTACAAAATAGCCTAGATCTATATATGTACAGTAAGTTTATGGGAGGAAATGGGCAGGTGAATCCCGTTAACTTACGATTTTCACACTTTTAAAGCACTAAATAATCATTTTGAAGTACAGTGTTTCAGGGCTTCATTTTTAGACCTTATCAAAGACACTTTAGGGAGGATTATGTAGCTCACATTTTTTAAACAGTGGTCATTATTAGCCAGTGGCTTTAATACACAAAAAGATCACGTCTGCAAGCTTCGAGTGCAATACAAGCAGCGTATTTTTTACGAGTACATTTCCCATCCAAAGATGTACCTTTTTATTCCTAAGGGTATACAATGAGGTACAAATTGCATCAATAACACAGTATTGCCAAATTAAGAATGAATATTGTGACAGTGATCAAGACATTTTGATTTTTTTCCGGCGAAACAATGAGAGTTTTTAAATCAAATATATTTTCTTCAAATTACTTTATCGATAATTTTCGCCAAGACGATCTACTTTTGATAAAAGTACATAACTTTGTATTAGATGCAAACTATTAAGCCAATCGTTAAGTTCGTTTTTGCATGTAACAATACCTTCTTTAATCCTACAAGAGCCCGTGACATAAGGTGTCGTTTGACTTGTTCAAATTTGCTTGCCAGCAATTGTAGTTTCCACATCGTGCAGGCTACCGACAAACATACTCCACAAACTTGTGTGAATTTATAGTAATTATCTTTTTATTGTACACGTTCCAACAAGAAATAACAGTAACAGGAATTTACATCTTCACTTTGCTTAGCCTGCGTAATGCAGTAAAATGTGAATGTGTAGCAGACTATGTACGCATGATAATAATGCACAACATAGAAAATCAAAATGAATTGTCAATGTTACATTGTTCCTACCATTCTAAAATTCATTCAACTGTTAAAAAGTCGGAAACCTAGCAATTAAATCATGGAAAACCCCAATTATCAGAAAAGTTACTGCATGTATTGTTCTATACAAGCAACCCTTCATTTTGCTTTGTACATAAAACTTCACTAAATCACCATTTTCTCCGAAAATACGTTCTCCGTCTCTGTACTCTACGTATACCCATATGAACACTCTTTTACATGTCTTCCTATAATGTAATAATAATAATAATACATAGTTTTTATATAGCGCATAACACATCAAATGAAAAATGTTCCTATGCGCTGAGAAGAAAATAAGACAACAGGGAAAAGTTGGTTACTGTACTGAGGAAGCCTTTGAAACATTTTCCAATAAAATAATGGTTACAGTCAACCTCGCATAAGTCGAATCACTCGGACTGAGTAAAACGCGTCGACATAGGCGCCATATTCGAGTTATGCGTAAGTCCGACTGAAAATCGACTTGCGGTTGAACGCCAAATACTCAATATTATTTGCCGCTGCCACGGGCGCCCCGTGAGCCGTGGTGTCGTCTCCCCCACACTCTTCCGATCCGATGCCACTCAATCCCCGTTGAGCAGGGCCGCAGTGTGCCGGTAGGAATGTCGACAGTAAAATTCATACAAGGGCCAGGTAACTAAGACTTACTTTTTGGTCTGATAAGACGCATGTTGACATCAGATCACAGTTTGCCTCTTCATTGTAACTTTCCCGACAATGACATTACCGGCAGCTGCTTTCGATGTTTATACTTTACCGATGTATAAACAGCTTTTGTTCAGTGACCGGGATCTTTCGTATGCGCGAACGCACTGACTAGACCCGCCACTCATTACTGAATTAAACACAGCTATTGTTTGGTGACCCGGATGCATGGATTATCTTGGCAGTGAAGTTGACGAGGCTTATTAACTTTTAAGCAATAAGTGCTCTTTCCTCCACATACCCGCCGCGTTCAAAACAAATTGATCGAAAGTAAGTTTTGTGTATATTTTAGTGATGAAAATTTTTCAATTATAACCGGCATTTTTTATAAGAACATCTATCTTAAAAGTTTGAATGTTTTTATATCTTCTTTATATTTCCGCACTCTTTGCCTCAATTCTCACTTACTTGTTTGAAATTGTGACTTGGCTATCTAATTTCTTTTTTTTTTTCCCTTCTGCACGAATTTTCCAAGGCAAGCTAAAAGAACAAGAAAAACATTTCATCCACAGTCATCTCATCATCCATCCGCATATTTCAGGCAATCATGATTAAACAACAACAACCAACCAACCAACCAACCAACCAATCAGATAAAGTGTACAAATGTTAAATTAAAGATAACTATCGTTTTGTGTTGTTTTAGTGTGACAGTGATTGAATGTGCTAAAGGATTAGATTCACTGTAAACATTCTTGCTTTAATATTTGATACGACCTACGTAATGTGTGAGAATTCTATTGTGAGATGATTGTTGTTTGTAACGGGTGCATGTCAATAAAATAAGAGAGGAGGGACAGAAATGTGATTGTTCTTGAACGTCATCTGATAAATTATTTTACATAAACATTCCTGGTTTAATATTGATACGACCTACGCCATGTGTAGAAATGTATTGCGAATGGAATGTGTTGTAATATCGCGCATGTCAATTTAAAAAATAGAACGAGAGAGGCAGAGGTGTGATTTTATTCTTCGTGATAAATTATTTCCGTGAATATCTCGGTTTGCTGTTTGATTGGCCCTCTATATGTCAGAAATGTATTGGTGGATAGTTTTGTTTGTTGTTGTTGGTTGTAACGGCGCATGTCAAGATAGAGAAAGAGTGTGAGTGAGACATAGTTGTATGATTTATTCTTAACGACTGATCGATAAAATATGTCAAACTTTTATTCATCATCTAGACGGTAAGGTAAGTTTCATTGCCGTCAACACACTACTGAAGAATGGAAGAAAGTCAGTGGAAGTGTACCTCAACGTAAGTACAATGTTTGCGATTTAATCTCGTGATTGACATCATGTGGCCGATTGAACCTATGCCGACAAACGCGCCCGCTAATCCGCGATTTAGCGCATCCAATCTGGATTGCGTGTGCGTGTATAGCGTGTGTAATTGGTGGTTAAGCTCGGAGCAGTACCAGATGTAAGTGTGATGTGAATACATTAAAGATGTGAGATACAGAATGTTGTGAAAGGGTATAACAGCTGTTGTGTGCACCCACACAAATCAAATCAAATTTTATGATATAGAAATCCTTACATTCAGATCATCATCAAAACGAACGAGAACTAAACAAAATACAAAACAAATTAACAAATTGAACATAAAACATCCAGGGATAAACATAAAGTTACAAATAAATCATACATTATAATCAATACAAAATAGAAGCTGTAATTACAAATCGAATTAGTTAATTTTTATCTTATTCTTGTTCTCGCAGAGATTGTCTCCCGCCAAAAACCAAGTTGGCTATCCCAAACTAAAACCAAAGCAGCGTGATATCAAGTAGACCCCCCTTCCCGTCGTCACAAGAATGGCTGACCAATCAGCGATAGCATATCTTGGTTTGCCATGCGGAAGTAAGGGAAACTTACTGAACTCTATCTACATAGTTGGGGAAACCCCGCTTTCAGTAATAATTAAGATTTTCTGCGCGCAAGTACGGCCTTCTTGGCGCACGCGCAGATACAGGAAGTTCGCACGTGGTAAATTCATGTAATTAGACATGTGCTTCTCTATCTCTTGCACGTGTGTCGTGTACACTACACGCGATTTCCAGTCACACAACGCCGACTTTGGATCCAAAATCGTACACGCTGATTTATTTCAGTTACAAGTCGTAGTCGTGCGACCGAAATCGCGTTTAGTGTGTGACCGCTGGCCTTACACGAGGCATTTGACAGCGCAAATCGCTTGTGTTGCCGTTGCATTTTCAGTCGCTAGGCAACGTAGCTGAACTCAGTGCTCGTATATTGAGAGAAGAGTGAGAGAGATCGAGAAAGATCGATAAGAAACGCGCCGGAAGCATTTGATACTTTGACAGTGATTGATTACGCACTGGTGTCGAAATCGACTAATCCGGTGTCAATTACATGTGTTTTGTGGTCCATTGTGCTGGCAATTTCACATCGAGTAATCGATTATTCGACATATAGAATTCGAGTTAAGTAAATAAATAATACACGTATGTCTATGGGGAAAAATCGGGACTTTTTATTTCGCGTCGACTTAAATGATTATTCGATATATCTGACTTCGACTTATCCGAGGTTACTGTATAATAATCTATTGGCTTAACAACATAATAATACTTAGAAAGTACTTGAAAAGTAAAGTTAAAAGAAAACTAAAACAGATGAGTTTTTAGAGCTGATTTGAATTTTTAACAGTATTTATACTTTTGACATTACCAGGGAGCTCATTCCACAAGACCGGAGCAGCACGAGAAAAGCTGCGTTCGCCATATGTTTTTGTAAAGACTGGAGGTACAACAAACAAATCCTTCTGGCCAGACCTTAAATTTCTTACAGGTTCATATTTATGGAGTAATTCAGTTAGATACAATGGTGCCAAATTGTGAAAGCTTTGATATGCTAACAGTAAAATTTTGAATATGATACGTGATTGCACAGGTAACCAGTGTAATTATTATGTACGATAATAATAGATAGCTAGAAGAAGGAAAATTAAGTGATATTTGCTTTGTACACAAAATGACTAAAATATTTTTTTCTTCGAAGAAATATTCTTCGTCTCTGTATGTGTATGCCCACAAGAACAATGTTTACATGTTTCCAATAATGTACAATAATTATTCAAAAAATGAAAATTCAGCGATATTATAATAAATGATTGACAGATGGAGGGATGCTAACAATATTTATACATTACATTTTCCTCTTCATTCACTGATCTTTTGCTATGATTTTCTACCTTTTTGTCAAAAATACAGTAGTTTATACTTGAATACTTGACTGGAATTCCCTTTAAAACATCACGTCCTCTAGAGCGGACAAGAGGCGGAATGCTAAATTAGTAAATCCGCAACCTATCTGCATACTCTTAAAAGATTGCGTTCACTGTCTTTATCACTCCAAAACACTTCTCGGCGTTTCTGCACTTTTGGGAGAGGGCAAACTTTCCGCGTCGAAAATTTGGTCGAGACCAAAATTTGGACTCGGTAATGAACTTGCTGACACCTTCGGAAACTTGTCTGCATCGCCGTGAGGACATCGTCAAGACATACCGATATTCTCTAACACCAACCCTTTGGAACAGTAGCCAAACTTACCCCAAGTACCTTCGCATGACTCTCCCTCCAGGTACAAAAGAATATACACATTACAAAGTTTCTTACATTAATATAAAGAAAATACAGTTTTCTCTGTCTGAGTTGGTAAGCTGCAGTTATTGCCACTAGACAATATTCTGTCTTATTTTCTTTGGATTCATGCTTTATTTCCCCCCCGTTTTTTCTTTCGGAAATCGTTCATAATTGTTATGCATGTGTATGATCTTGATGATTCATTGAAACATATAAAAAGTTTCTTAACTACACATTCAATACTATGAGCGATAATAGTTATTGGTATTCTATCCGCTCCTATCAAAGACATATTTGTGAGAGACGTATGTTACAAGAAATCGTGTTGAGTCGATTCCAAGCCTACTCTAAATTTACACAAGCATCGAACACGTATATTACACTCCACATCAAGACGAAATTTCAGTTGACCAAACGATTCGGATGAATTTTGTTTTCTGTATAATGGCAAACAACTTGACAGGAGTGCTAATAAGGCGTATTTAAATTTCAGATCACAAAATAATTTTAGGGGCGTAATTTCATTTCAGTTTTCTTCAGGTAACTACGATCATCTCGTAAGGACCACCAAAAATTGCTATCTGAACCAATATCACTGCTACCACTCCTGTATCTGCCGTTAAGATTGGCAGCCCCACATTCATCGTACCACCAACCACCACGGTAATTGGACACGCAATCTCGTTCCCAATGGTCGTTATCTCGATCCTTAGTGGAGAATGGTCGGTTGTTGTTATGCGAAAAAGAATCACCTATGAGTGGATGTATGAGAAAAAATAATGAAGGTGTAAATTTAAAATGATAAAAACAAAATGATGGACTAACTAACTAATCAACTAGCCTAGTAAGGAAATAAGTAAGTAAGTAAGTAAGTAAGTAAGTTAGTAAGCAAGTAAGTAAGTAAGTAATAAGTAAGTACGTAAATGCATAAATTAATTGATAATAATGAATATAATGGTAGTTACAATAATAACATTAAGAGAAGAAGAGAGAGAAAGAAGAAGAAAAGAAGAAGTAGAAGAAGAAGAAGAAGAAGAAGAAGAGGAGGAGAGAAGGGGAGAAGGAGGAGAGGAGAGGAGGAGGAGAGGAGAAGGGGAGAAGGAGGAGGAGGAGGAGGAGGAGGAGGAGGAGGAGAGAGAGGAGGAGGAGAGGAGGAGGAAGGACAGATGACAGTTGGATTGCACCGTATGAAGTACATGCGTGATACTTTCAGGACATGAGAGCCCTCAAGTACAACGTCTTATGGAATAAACGATTACTTCACAAATAACATTTGAAAAGGGGCGTCCACCCTAGAGGCAGGGGTGGGGAGGTTGCCCCCTCCCATGAAAATATTTGCAGGGGGAGCAAGTATATCATTTGACCCCCGAAATTTTTGACATCATAAGACGTAGTGCAAGAATATGTTTAAAAAGCACTACAATACTACATGTATTAAACTTATCATAAAAATACTACTAATCATACACAATTTTGAATTTTTAGGCACGTTTCGCACGCAAAATTTTACTCTTTGGCGCACAAATCGCGCCGAAAATGTTGACATTTTTCGCATAAACTCCCCACCAATCTGCATTAATACCAAAAAATTTAGAATAAGCAAATAGCAAATAAACATAAAGTAAATTAATTCCCAATTTGTAACAAAAACAAATTAGCAAACGAACAATATTATTCAAGCTGAAATACGTACCTACTGTTCCTCTGTAATAGGCACCCAATGTCAGCCGATAATTAGAATCTTCCCCATCTACTTGAAACAAGTCGTATTCAGCGTATCTGCGTTCAGAGTCAAAGCTCTCTATATCGACACGGACTTTATACCGTTTTTGTGTGGTTAGCTTGTGCAGTTTGTCGTTACCGAGCCAGTACTCTGCGCTGATGTTTCCGAAGCCAGATTTATACTCACTCCAATTACGGTAAAAATCTACACTACCGTCAAATCTTTTGTGAAACACCTGGAAGATCGATTGTGAAGAAAACAAAACAATGACAAGTTTTCTGCAAGGAGCGGGGTGTTAAATGACTTTTTGTTTATTTGAGCTTCCATTTTCTGAATTATATGTTTATTTCAAAGTATATCACAATGTAATTGTAGTGCAGTTTCTCATGGACAAGCAAAGGGATATTGTATTAAAAACAAATGCACATATTTTGTAGTATATATTGCACATTTTAAATCAATAATACAATGGCATTTTAAAGATCTTATACACTAATGTTGATTTTTGAATTTGTTCCAGGGCACAGTAACAAATCATGAGCAAATAAACAATAAAGAATAAAGAATAAAAATATGGAATAAATAATATTGAACATTTCACAGTGTATTGCTTATGTTTATGTAGTTCTTACTATTGGCATGAAATATACTTATTTTGTTGTAATTATTGTCTACTTTTGACCTCCTGAATATTTCTTAATCTAATTTCCGAAACAACGACAGTTACAGAAGCAGAAAAAACTAAAACATGCACAGAATTTTCAGAAATTCCTCTTGTTAAAATATTACGCCGAATGTAGGGAAAACTATCTCGAATGTAAACATGACTAGGCGACCTTCATACCGTAGAGTGGGATGTATAGCAATCAAACATAAGAAGGAGGCTATGGATTGTAAATATAAATTTTCACGGCAGAAAGCAACTTGTACATTTTACTTTATTTCTGTAAGAAATTTGTCCACAAAACAAATAGCCAGCCAGCCTCCCCAATTTTAAATCTTACAATGAGGACAATCATTTTTCTTGCTAGTCAAAATTGTAGGCTTAATTTCGTTCTGTTTTGTCTTTAAAAAATTGTCCGTCTCTTCCCGCGTGTATTTGAAAATTTGCTGGACTACATGTTCACATGGCTGTCACTAGAGCGGGTGTGTAAAACCTTGTCGGATGCTGATTGACTGGGGAAAAATTGACAGGGAAACATGTTTTTTTTTTTGGCGTCGTCGGCCCCCTGCCTCCCCCCACTTGTCGGATACTGTTTGGGTGGGATTTTTTGAAATATATTTTAATTTTTTGGCAGGCGAAAATTTTTTTTTGGGCATCGTCGCCCCCCTGCCCCTACCACCTCCCACATGCTGTTTTGCTGTTTGACTGGGGAAATAATGCTTTTTTTTTGGCAAGCAAAAATGTTTTTGCAGTCCATGACACCATTAAAATGGCCTATACAGATGCCCCTGCATGTAATACATCAGCATCATTATGAGGAAACATGTTCGCATGCCCTTACTCCTGCCGGCATAATTACAACTCATTCATTCTGAATATCACGTGTGCAGGACTTTAGGTTGCATGAACTTACCGTCCAGCCCCCTCCATCAGTTTCCATGTCACAATAAACAGAAAATGAATTATTGTGATCAGGGTAGATGATATAGCGCCCGCTTATGTTGGAGCCCGTACTCTGTATTTCGGAGCAGTCTCGTGGATAGAACTTCGGCTCTAAATCAACGATAACAATGATGAAAGCACAGATTAACAAACCATTCGACGTTCACCGTGCACAAAATGTTTTACTAAAAATAAGAACATTTCTCCACATTTAAGTATATGGTAAAATATGATATCCCGAGAAAAGAAATAGAAAATGCTGAGAACAAACTCCCGAATGGGAAGGCAAAACGACACGGCTGAATTGCAGCCGAAGAACTGAAAGAGATTGGAATTGATATTTTTCCATATCCCGGAATGACAAAAACTTCCCAATTAACTAGGAAAACAATAGTAACTCCAGTCTCTGAAAAAAGGGATGAACTTGACTTGTTGAGCTTGCTGAGTCATGCTGGGACAGTGTTTGCATTGGATCCACGACAAAGGGTAATGACATGTACAGTGGAGGTCCTATCTTCCGTAGTCGCATCAGTTGTATATTACAAATAAATCCCCATACAAAACTTGTTAATCGGGTTTGTCGTCCTAAATTCTTTTGCGCGTTTTTGAGAGAATTGATTAATTATGACGGTTATTTATAATGTCGTGACCAAGTACATTTAGCAGTGTACAAACTACCGGGCACTTTCTCCGTGTGCAAAATAAATTACGTGGCGGGAATGTCACTCCGTCATATCCTCGTTCGCCAACTTGGGAGAGCTTGACAACCTATACAATCAGAATCATTCTGTGAAGCCGCAGATGTTTGAAAACTGAATAAGAACTATGGTGAGGCATTTGAGCGCAACTATTGTATAAATAATGGAGGACTGCCTGAATGGCTTTTGTTAAATGCATTCAAAAGAATTCCTTCAACAGCTTGACATTCAGATGTGAGCCACAAGCCTTCATAAATATTAATAGCATATAAGACCGATCTAGCGAGTAATGTTCGTGTCTGTGAAATTGCTATTGACGGCAATTTGTTCTTCTACGAATGGGACTGAGGAAAATGTTCACTGGCGTAGCCAGGAAAATTATATGGGGGGGGGGGGCCGACGTGGAGAATCTACTAAGCGAAGGAACATACCCCCAAGTTTGTTTGCCTTTAAGTGACAAAACACAGGGGATCAGTAGGTCGGGTCATTTTTTTTTCTTCATTTGTTTTAATTCATTTATTCATTTTTGTTTTCTTTTTTGGCAAAATTGGTATAGATTTTGGGAGATTCTCGGGTAAAAAAAATGCATTTTCACCTTTTAAAATCTACATTTTCAGCTCCCTTCAGTGACAAATCAATCCGAATTTTTCAGCTACTTTCAATTCGTTATATTGGTTAATTAGGCAAATAATATTTGCATTTTTTACATTAGAAATATAAAAGTATATAATTTTGATTAGCAAGATTATTACATTAGCGTATTAGACGTATTTGTTTTTGGTGGCGAATTTTTATTTCTCAGAATATCTGATTAATGCCCGAATAATCAAATTTTATATTTAGACCTATAAGCTGGAGGAGTAGCCAATTCTTATATGGGGAGGGCGAGTGAAGTATCACCCATTATGCAGAACGTGACGTTTTGTTTATAATTTCCAGATAATGCCAGAATATGTTTAAATAGTAGCGCAAGGCATTACAAAACCATTAAACATATACAATATTCAATTTTGCGGCATACCACGCGCGAAAAATTAATAGGTATATGGCAAGTTTTGCGCGTAGCGCGCCAAAAATTTGACATTTTATTACCATGCCAATGAAAATATTGGGGCAAACATATTGTTTTCCTCCCTCCTCCCAAAAAAACTGATAAATTGAACAAAAATATGTTTAACAAGCAATGTAAGGCACTACAAAACCATTAAACTCATACAATACTCAATTTTGCTGCGCACCTCGTGCGAACAATTGTGAGCCTTCATTGCAATTTTGCGCGCGTAGCGCGCCGAAAATCTGACATTTTATTACCATGCCAATGAAAATATTGGAGCAAACATATTGTTTTGCCTCCTCCCCAAAAAACTGATACATTGAAAAATTCTATGCTTAAAGAGCATCGCAAGCACTGCAAAACCATTCATTAATCCATTAATCTATTTACACGCCAATGAAAATGTTGGGGCAGAAACATTGTATTGCTCCCCCCGAAAATAATGACAAATTGGAAGATGGTATGTATGCGCCGAAAACTTTGACATTATACCACGCCAATAAAAATATTGCTCCCGCCCCCTTATCCGAAAAATGGATTGACGCACCTGCGTGTGTGCCGTGATTTTTTCTGTGACTTTTTTATGGGTTTTTTTTTTGCTGCTGGATGGGGGAGGGGGGGGGGATGACCCTAATATGCCCTCTGGCTTCGCAAGTGAACTTGACTCATTAATTAGTCAGTTATCTCGTCAGTGCGCTAATAAAAATTGGATAACAAATGTGTTTTCTCATCAGCAACTTCATCTTAATCATTTTGTAATGTTATTTTTTCAATACCAATCTGGAGACTACGAAATGTTTTTTTCTAGAACGTTATTTGGTCAATGTCCTACCGACTAATCTATAAAGTTCAAGCTGGTTGCACCCAGGAATGTCCGTTTTTGACCAGCTATTTGCCTTAAATATGTAAAGATATAAATGATGTCAATATTTTGTAACTTGTCGAATGATTTTCGACTTAAATTTTGTAATGCTGTTGCAATTATTGTGGAAATAAATGAAATGACATCAGTTCCTTAACTGAAATAAAACTTGATTTAAGTATTTGCTCTATATATACTATTGTACAGTGTGTCTAAAAAAAAAATGGTCCAATCGGGAGAAAAATATTTAATGTATGTAATTTTCCCAAAAGGTATGTGTATTTGGTATCATATTAAAGCAGAATAAATTTTCTTTCTGACAAACCTAGTCCCATTCAATTTGCTTTTATAAGGCAAAAGTCATGATTACTTTTGTGCAGTCAGCCAAACTCACGTTTGTCCCACTTTTGTGTAATAAGAACAACTGAATTGGTGGTATTGTTACTTACAGAACTCGTACAAATTGAATCACAAAAATGAAAAATAAAACAAATAACAAATGCCCTTTTCCTTCAATACGTTTATTTTTATTATCTAGTAAATAAAAAATCAAATTCAAATAACCCTTACTCCGTGTTGAAATGATATTGCACATTTCGTGTCTTTTGTTTACCGAACTGCATTCACACTGACATCATATTGATCCGCACATCTCATTCATTTTAGCCCTTTTGTCAAAGTTATGCCTCCTTTGTACTTCAAATAATAGGAAATCAGAAATGTCCAACCTGAAAAATCTATTCGCGTGGCTAAATTGAACGATAACACAATATTTTTCACACTGTCATTGGGGTTTAATATGCATAAACTGTATGTACGGCATATACAGTATACTGGGACAAACGCGATTTCACGTCATTGCAGAAAATTCAATATATCTCAGGATTGACACAACCAGATGAAATGAAATAGATTGCTCTGGAAAGTATGTTCTTTTAGCTTTATGACAATACCCAACTTGACTAGGATGTGTATCATATTTGTATATTGAAAATAATAATTTCCGATTGGACCATTTTTTGAGACGCATTGTATAGTGCAGACACACTTAAAACGATTGATAAAACTGGACTAAAAACCTTTCAGATGACTCGTATAAGGAAAATCGTAGGGCCTGACAAGATACAACATACAATAAAACAACCTTCTGAGCGTGAGACGGACCCTCTATCCATTAGGCCATCACACCGGTGTTGTGTTAATGTTATAATCACCCGTAATTGTACTACTTATCAAAACTAATCTACATATTCCGTTTGAAAATATACAGTATATAACGAAAAAAGCTCCAATTAACGTTTAAAAAAATGCTTACGTTAGCTAAATATTCCAACATGCGCATGAAAGAAAATACAAAGTTTAAGAGTACTGCTTTTATTTTTGGGTGATTACATAGATGAAAAACTGGAATGGAATGACCACACTGACAATAAGTAGAAATGTTTACCTGGCATTGCACACACGAAATGATTCCACGTTGACAAAGAAGTTGGCAACATTGCTCGTAATTTGGCGGGAAGTTCCTTGGGCACAAGCTGAATTGTCGTCCCGTTGCTGAGAGTCATGTTGGGACACGTGAGGTTGGTGGCACATGTACTTTCGCAGACTTAAAAGGGTAACAATATATAAAACCGACAATTCAAAAACGAAACACGAAGATTTCATAAAGATTTAAGTGACCGTCACATAATTACTTATATGGAAATCCCTGCCTATATGCAGTTAGTGTTTTCGGTACTTACACGGATCCCTGCAGATTCCAGTAACGCTACGTTTTGGGGGGAATTCGTCTTTGATTCTAGTTTAGACACGTCGAATGTCTGCTGATTCACTGAGCTGGACTTCTGTAGTTGTGATGTATTGTAACATTTTTTGCGGATCAATTATTTTGTTACTTAACAAGCCAAATGGCTTGAGAAATTATCTTTGATGAAATAGGGAAAGATCGTCCTGTAATGCATAGTATACAGTACTGGTTGTGTATAAGAAATAGTAATTTTGCCCTGACAGCCTGGACACAGTGCAATTTCTCCAACTCGGAATTTATCAGCTGGCAGGAATTTTTTTGTTTCGACTTCTAAATTTGACTGATTCTATTGAAAAGAACATTACTTTTTGTGGTTGAATTACGCCACGATAGTGTACTTTCGGCTCTTTTCTTACATCATCATAATACACACAAACAAGGAGGGCACACACACGCACGCACACACACACACACACACACACACACACACACACACACACACACACACACACACAA
>JZLH01S0063499.1:15134-30128 GCA_001188425.1 Eucidaris tribuloides | reverse complement strand
CGAGGTATAAAGTTACTCTTATCGAGAGTAATGCAGTGAGTTGAAATTCAGGTATTTAGCCTCTTACAAAACTGATGTACTCTTGCTGGCCGTTTCATAAATCTAAATAATTTGTTTCAATTCTTTAAAGAGTGCACCATATTTCCTTCGTTTATTGGATTGTTTTGCTTATTAATCGCTGAAATGTTGCAGAATATGAATGTAGATATTTCTTTTGTGACTTTTTCTTTTTTTAGAAAGCTAGCTGCTCATCGCACTTACTCCATCTGTCCCAGTGCTTAAATACATGTAGTTAAAGTTGGCCCACGGTATACGCCACTGCATAATTCAGTTTGTGCTCACATTGCAATATAAATTATTTGGAATTATTTTGAAAGAATATACCACAAAAAGTGTTTTTGTCCTTGGATTTTCATTGTTTTCCAAACCACTTAAAATAATTGGATTATTTTGATTTTTATTTGTTTCCAATGCAGTCATATCAGGTCCGTACTTCTGGAAGTTCGCACAAAACCCCACCTCTCGTTTTCGCACCATGTATAGAACAATAAGAACATTCCTTTTTCGGAAAAGCGTAGTGTAGGGAACCGCATCTTGTTTTCTGTGACACGATTATAGTATGTCTTCAAGCATTATACTGTTTTTTTTATTCAAAAATAGTGACATGGCTTGAGGTTACAAACCAATTTGATATCATACAGTCCGGCTCAAAACTACATCTATTTGGTCGCAGATTTTTTTTTTTTTATAACAATCATGTGGCGTATTTTGATCAAACCCTTTTGAGGGACACTTCTGATTATTAAAAATGATAATTATCTATTCCGCCTTGATCACTTTTGGAAAATTCGGGACTTGTTAGTTGTTAAACTTGCTTTGTGGTCTATTCTGGCACTACCAAAACTCATTTTTTTTTTTGGGGGGGGGGTATTACGTTAAGAAGGTGAAGAAAACCTATGATGAAGGATAGATCAATTGGATCCATCGGAAACATAATGGGCAAACACAAGCTCGGAGTAAATAGCTGATGATAAAAACATGCAGTTGCGTTAAGAACAATAGGGTTATCTCTTATAGAATATTCCTTTTGATCTTGATACTGATTGCGTGCGGTAGTTTCGGCACTTGCGAGTTTAAGTGTACTATAAGTCTGATTCCAGTACGTGAGCGCAGCAAGAGAGTGATTTGGCGGAAAATCATTGAAGTGGACTAGCCGTTTGAGTGTAATTAGGCCCCTACTGAGGCAGTGGATGGAAAATATACACGTACTTCAAAACGAGTCATGAGCACACATTAGAAAGTCATCTTACCATGTGATGCACATTAAAAGGACATTATTCTTAAAAGAAGCGATTTTTAAAAAGTTAAATAATACAAGAAAAGATACCTATTTGTCGTTTGAGGGGCACATTAAAAAATAGGTCAAGTTATTAGGGTAAAAGTTGGGGAGCGCCCAATTTTCGCCACCACTGAGGGCACTGAAGTGAGAGGCAAAATGTTTCTTTTTATGTACGAAATTCACAAAAATATGGACCTTCGAACCCACCCTGTTTTTCTTCTCTTCAGGCTACTATAATGACATACACGTTGGGGCCAAAAGCAAAATAAATAAAAAGATAAAATAAATTCACTTTCATACATATAAATGCGTTTAGTTCAAAACGAGTAATTCACTCAGTATGAGCACATGGCGATAACTTTAAGAAAGGGTAATTTTTGCCCGTATGATTTTTTTTTTGGGGGGGGGGGGTGGGGGCAAGTGCCCCTAACCCCCCAGTTCCGCTGCCCTTGAGCAGAATAGTCGTATGTATTCAAAGTTGTTTAATTAGAGCTATAATTCTGGACATTCATTGTTCAGAAAACAGTAACAGGTAGTTATTCTGAAGGGTCGTTAATACAAAGATTTATTTTCCGGACAGATTACAATATTATGTAATTCGGATTAACGAACACTATTTCATTTTCGGATTAACGATTGCTAATGTACAGATGAATAAAATGAATTTGTTTGTGCGGAATAGCGACCCATCGGAACATCAAGCCTCATCGTTTTCACAGATCTTATAAAAGACTCCTGTATACAAATACATGCAGTACACATGGCGGTGAAACGGGATAATAATGCTCTGGAGACAAATGATCCGGCAATGATACGTATAGATCTCCGAAGACAAAGAATTATAGAATTGTTTTTCGGCAAGCTGGCGAGGATGATAAGGTTTAGGTTGAGGGTCAGGATTATTAGAGTGAGGGTTGGAGTTAAGCTCAACAGTAGCATGTCGCCAGATCATGCGTCATATCACACGGCAAGTCATTACACAGAACTCCATGACTCTACTGTAAAATATTTGCGCAGCATTCGCATCAAACAGCATCAAACCTAATATCTAAATTCACTCTGCAATGTATTCTGTGACCAGAAAAAATGAATGGTATTTCTAACTCACCATGATTCTTTCCACTCTCTGCCAAATTATCATCTTCGATGCGATGAAATGGTTTGTCGAGGCCTTTTACGTCCGTTCTTTGCCGTTCCGTCAATGTTTTTAGTTGATCTTGTCGGTTGTAAACATTATCAAAATTGAGTACGACAGAAGTAGTCCATGACAAGTCACGTGGATAGTTGAACGCATGGGCGGCGATCCCGGGGTGAGGGGAAAGGGGTGTGTCCGCCCTCGATTTTTTTTTCTTGGGGATTTTTTCTATTTGTATTGTATTGTATTGTATTTGTAACTACAAACCTATTCCAAAGGTATATATGATAAAAATAAATTAATAAACTTTGTTAATGCAGGGGGAAGGGGAATTTCAATTTCACACTTCCCACTTTTAACAAATATCTATGTATCTTCGGGGCTCTTTTTCCCCGCGCGAGGGTATAGTTATTTCGCCCGCGGTATTTCCTTCCCCTCCATGCATTATAAGAAATCGCCGCTACTGTTTGAATGACATGCACAAAGCAGTAATACAGCCGATTATTAAATCGTCTGGTAACAACATGAATACATGTAAAAGAACACGCAAAAGAACCAAAAACTCCTTGCTATGACCCGATCAACAAGAAATGTCAAGTCGGCATGGTCCTCCAATGGGAGGATTATCGCACTCATCAATAATGCATCAGGTGGGAACAGCATAACAAAGTTAATTACTTGTGAAGAGGACTTGAGGAAAATAAGCTCTACATGAACAATGAACTGCTTGTATGTATATATTGTAAATATCACATCAATTTGCTTCTAATTATTATTGTATCCTATGATTAATTGAATATATGCCTTGATCTGAATTCAATCCACCGCTCGTGCTAAGTTTGTTTGTTTGTTTTTTTAATTGTAAGAATTGCGTAAGTACTTATTTTGACATTTGTTTGTATTGAAGTAATTATCATGTATCCATTTGTTGCTTTTAATCAAATTGTGTTTCTTTGTTTTGTTTTTCTAAGGAAACTTACCAAATCATCACATGTTAATCAAAGCGTTTCAAATACCTATATATCTCATTTTGTACTTTACCTGCACTGGTTTACTTATATTGAATCCAGTGATATAATAGTATTTAGTCTAAGATGATGAGTGGTATGAATATACAATCAGATTTACCCAAGTACCTTGATGTGCCTGCATTTAACTCTAAATATACTGGGGAAGAATGTTATAATTGTTTTTCTTTAATACATTTCAACTGTAGGGGTTTGTCACAAAATTTCGATAACTTAAATATGTATTTTAGTAGTATTAACCACAGTTTTAAAATAATAGGACTAACGGAAACATGGTTGAACAATTCTTCTTGTACAGATCTTTACCTTCTAGATAGTTATCAGTTTGTTTGTAACAATAGAGAAAATAAGAGAGGTGGTGGCACGGGAGTTTATATTCACAACTCATTGAAATATGTTATTAGAAATGATTTAACAATGATTAATTATTCATTTGAATGTATATTTCTCTAGAATCGCTTGATAATTGTAAACGTAAAAAAACTTTAATTGGTGTAATGTATCGCCCACCAGGAAATGATATTGATTTATCTATTAATGACTTTACTAACTTATTGAATAACATTAATCATACATCGTGTAATTTTTTTATCATGGGGGATTTCAATCTGGATTTAACAAAAACTGGTGTAGACTCAAAGATTGACTCATTTATAGATATGTTGTTTAGTTTTTACTTTCAACCAATTATTCAAAATCCAACTCGTATAACTCCAACCTTTGCCACTCTTCTAGATGATATCTTTACCAATGTAAATACTTGCCTAAATTCAGGAATTTTAATAAGCGATATAAGCGACCGCCTTCCAGTCTTTTCTATGTTTCCATCATTTGCCTATACTAAAAATGGTTTGTCTTGTAATTTCAAAAAACGTAATATCTGTGAAACTAATTTATATTCATTTTTTTTTAGTAAATTGCAAAACGTTAAATGAGATGATCATCTTTTAAACAATAATGCTGATTTAAATTACAATACCTTTTTTTTTGCAATTTTTCAAGAATTACTATGATGAATGTTTTCCATTACTTAACTTAAAAACGAAAAATAACAACCCATGGTTAACAACGGATCTTCTTAGGCTTTGTCGTAAAAAAAATCGCTTTTATACAAAAAATACCTCAAAAACCCAACTTTGTATCGTCAGGAAACATTCAAAAATTTTCGAAATTATGTTACAACAAAACTGAGACAAGCTAAAAGAAATTATTATTACAGAAAATTTAATGAAATAAAATGTCATATTAAATCAACATGGAAAATGATAAACACTCTTTTAAATAAACATAACTGCAACAAAAGCAACGAAATTGACTCAGTCCTTATTGACAATGTAAATATTACAAACAAACAATATATAGCTAATTCCTTCAATGATTTTTTTTTTGTTAATGTAGGTAAAAAATTACAAGAATCCCAAAATAATGATAATTGTTCTTTTGCTGACCATCTTAAGAATCCAAACAAACACACTATGTATTTAAAGCCAATAACGAAAAATGAAATAATAACAATTGTTGATAATATGGAAAATGATACAAGTTCAGGCTTAGATGATATAAACATTCGAGTAGTAAAACATGTTATTTCCTTGATAAGTGAACCGTTAAGTACTATTTTTAATGACTGTATATCCCAGGGTACCTTTCCAACAAAAATGAAAATTGCTAGAGTAACCCCAATCCACAAAAAAGGTAAACGTAATGATGTTGATAACTATAGGCCAATTTCTGTTGTAACCATTTTTTCACAAATATTAGAAAAATGTATATACAGTAGACTGATAAACTTTTTAGATAAAAATCATATTCTTATTAATAATCAATTTGGATTCAGACAGGGCCATTCAACAGCTTCTGCGATATTAGACTTAATAAATAATATTAACCAAGGCATTAATAATAAGGAATACGCTTTTACTATAATTATTGATCTCACAAAAGCGTTTGATGTAATAGATCATTCAATTTTATCCAAAAAAGTTACACTATTATGGTATTAGGGGAACCCCACTTCATCTTTTGTCAAGTTATCTCACCGATCGCAAGCAATCAACATTCATTAATGGAATAACATCCCAACCTAAGACTATCACTTGTGGAGTGCCCCAAGGGTCTATACTTGGGCCTCTTTTATTTTTAATATTTATTAATGACTTAACATGCTCCACTCAACATTTGCGTTATATTTTATTTGCAGACGACACAAGTGTTTTTTGTAAGGCTTCAGATCCCCAAACATTATTCAATTTTGTCAATTTACAATTAAACAATATAAGTAACTGGATGAAAGGGAATAAATTAATCTTAAACATTGATAAAACTAATTACGTAATATTTGGAACTCGTACAACTATTGATTGCAATTTAGATCTTTATTATTCAAGCAAGAAAATAAATAGGGTGTCTAATACAATTTTTTAGGTGTGTTTATTGACGAAAAGCTATCTTGGAATCACCATGTTAATTATGTATGTAAAACTCTAGCTAAAAATATTGGTATTCTTTACAAATTACAGTATTTACCACAACCTGTTTTGAAAATGTTATACCATTCACTTGTTTCTTCTCATATAAGTTATGGTAATGTAATTTGGGGTTTTAGTTCAAAAAATAATATTGATCGTATTTACAAATTGGAAAAACGCGCAATTCGCGTGATTACTAGTTCGCCATACTTGTCCCCTAGTACACCTCTATTTATAAGAATGCCGATCTTACCAATAAATGAATTAATATCTCTGGAAACTGGAGTTTTTATGTTTAAAATGTGTAACAACTTGCTCCCAGATGTTTTCAATGAGTATTTTACATTTAATTCTACTATCCATAATCATAATACCAGAAACTCGCAAAATATCCATATACCATTCAATTGCACATCAATTACTCAATCTTCTATTTTTTTTATAAAGGTCCAGTTCTTTGGAATAATCTACAGCTTTCAATCCAAAAAGGTAAAACAGTGAAACATTTTAAAGAATTTACAAACAGCATCTCTTGGATGCACTGCATCATTAAATGTAATTTGCAGGATTATGGTAATTTCCGCTTAATTTTGTTTTGTAAAATTGTCATATGTGTATGTTATATCGTATATATTGTAATTCAATGTCTTATAATTTCTTTTTTTTTCTCGTATTAAGGGGTCATTTCTGAAAAGCCTATATTTGAGCTTTGCATGACTCCGCCACTCATGTTTATGTATGTTTTATGTAATTTGTTTTGTCACAAATTGTATTTTTTAATGTTGTTATTTTGAAAGTGGAAATAAATGAACTGAAGTATGACTTCATATCACTTTTAAGGCAAGGTTCACCCTGACCTCAAGTTGGTTTTAATAAAAACAGAACAATGAGTGAAACATATTAATGAAAGTTGGCGAAAATCCACCACAGAATAACAGAGTTATGAGGTTTCAAAGTTTTAATTTTGTGACGTCACATGCGAGCAGTTCCCAATATGTCATGTAATATAATTTTCATAAATTGCCATTTTGAATAGCTCATGATCATTGAATAACTTTTTTTTCACGGAAGCTTTATTAAATATTATTTCTGATAATATATTGACTGCATACGTAAAAACATTTTCAAATTTGTGACAAAACGGCACTTTCATGGAATTTTTATTGGTGGATTTTCGCCAAACTTACATTCATATGTTTCTCTCATTGTTCTGCTTTTATTTAAACCAAATTGACCTCAGGGTGAACTTTGCCCTTAAACGATTCTCCTATCCCATTTGGGTGCATCGATAATACAGTGTTGCCAAGTTGAGAATATATTTTCTCATCTTGATCAATACGTTCTGTAAAAAAAAAAAAACATTAATATGTATAAAGTATATACAGTGTAGTACTCGATGCAAACTTACGGGTCCATTGTAGACCTTTTGTATATGGAAATACCTGCTTTGATTCTACGAGAAGCAGATGTGACTGTGTGGTGTGTTTTTTCGGCATGTTTGAGAAATGCTTATCAGCAATTTCACAGTCCTCGGCATTTATTCTACCACCAAACATATCACACCATAATACATGCGTGTAATTAATGTAATTTGCCTTTTTTATTGTACGATTTCTACCAAGAAATAATATATATTTTTTTATTTTGCATAGCTTTGTGAAATGCAATATACAATAACACCTATGAATGAACAGACACGTCAGTCTGTTTATACACTATAGAATCCATATTGCGATAAGTATGACAAAACAACAATGCTCAATTTTATTCGCATATGACGTATTTTTTTATAAAAATTCTTTAACTGATTAAAAATAGGAAAGATAACAATAAAACATGGAAACACCAATTTTCCTATTCTCCCCTTTGGGGACACATTACCACTCTATTCTTTTCATAAACTAATCACCCTCAAATTAATTACACAAGTATGGCGCAATATTTAATTAAAAAGAAAACATCTTTTGAAAGTCATCCATGAATGAAAACATGGTTTCAGCTTACTGAATTATAATAGAAATAAGTCCCATTACTTACGCTAGTACGAGAAACACCCTCAACACACAAAATTAAAACAAAAGTGGGAAACATGCATTCATTCCATGGTCACAATGTAATAGGAATCGAAAATCTGCAAAAATCTACTGCCAGAACGCCCTCACTTTACTGAGCAGTTGCCACATGTGATGACAATGATCAGAAAGAAAAGGTAGAAGTAGGATGTACGGGGT
Source organism: Eucidaris tribuloides (assembly GCA_001188425.1). Taxonomy (NCBI): domain Eukaryota; kingdom Metazoa; phylum Echinodermata; class Echinoidea; order Cidaroida; family Cidaridae; genus Eucidaris; species Eucidaris tribuloides. Next base: position 21,927 of record JZLH01S0063499.1, on the reverse strand, counting down.
TAATCCACATGTCGATCCAAATTAACGTTTCAGTTTCGAGGTTCTCAAGCAAGACTATTATTCTCCTGCTGCAAATTTACTATCAAATACAGGTAATTCACTAATAATGCTATGCATTTATTATTTATTCCCCATTGACCCCTAAATAAGTAACTTGCAGAATATTTCATTTGAGAAGGAAAACAGTTGGATCAGTGGATCTTTGCCCCCAATCCTGGGTGTGATACACCAGCCTAAAAGTATAAAGACCCCAAACTGAAAAATGTCAACGAGTGGAACAAAAATGATACAACAATGATATTAGTAACAAAAGAGAGCTAGCGAGAGTCAAATTAACACCAATGACTTGAATTTTTTTGATTAATTGCTATTAACTAGTGGTCATCTCGAACTCTGTTAGTCGTACGCAGTTCAAGATGAACGGACCCGAGGCGGGGCTCCCGCAGGCGTATTACTTTTGGACAATTATTACGTGTATACCGTATCGCGAGAAGGGTTCTCTGATTGAATAACTGTTGGTGATTGTCGTTTAGAAGAATTCATAGCAGACTGCAGACGTGTTCTTCACACGTATATGATGGCTGAGGTAGCGCCACAGGGGGTAGAGGGCCGCTCCCTAAAATTTTCAAAATTCAGAAAATCATGGAGTTTTTGCTGTGTAATTCACAAAATTTGAGCCTTTTTAGCCCCTAACAGTTTGAGCCCTGCCCAAGGTTTACCCCGGCGCCGCCCCTATAGAACGACAGGATCTTGTATACCGTACGATGTATCGGGATTTTTATTTTTACTTAATATCAACTGTTGATCTCATGGCGCTAACAATAAAAGTTTGTTTTTGCAGATTTCAAGCACAATTCAAATTTACTCAAGTATCACATACGGTAGCAAGACGGTCCACGATCAAATTTCTAATCACACATTGGAGGGTATTTCAGACTCCGAATCATAAGTGAAGGTAATCGGCCGTAACTTCATTTCGGTTTTCTTCAGAAAGGTGCGATTAGCTCGTAAGGAGAACCAAAAGTTGCTATCCCAGCCGAAATCGCTGATGCCGTCCTTGTATCTTCCGTTGAGATTGGCAGCCGTACATCGGTCGAACCACCAGCCACTTCGGTAATGGGACGAACACTCGAGCTCCCAGTTGTCGTTGTCTCGATCCATGGTGGAAAATGGTTGGTTGTTATTGCTCGCAAAGGAGTCACCTGTGTATAAAAAACAAATTGATTACGGCATATACGTTTATACTCTAAAAACGGAAATGTTATTTCAACAAAAAAGGGCCGAGGAGTTATCACATTTTACAACACTTTCTAGATGTTATATCCAACTTTTTATCATACTGGATTCAACTTCTATAGTGTCAGGTCCAGCTGGTTAAAGGTTGAATACAAGCTTGAGAACGTGTGGTCACCCCTCATCCCTTTTAGATGTTGAGATAGCATTTCAGTTTTTAGAGTGTACTTATTTATTTATTTCCGGTATAAAACACGTAGACTCAGTTTATGTAGTTAAGAAACTACAATTTACATGATTGACAAATAACAACAAAATATATAAAATTGTTATCGTTTTCTTTATACAGTGTGTCCCAGAAAAAAGGAAACCGAGATTGATGAAGATATTTCAATATCTTAAACACAAGTATGAAAAATAAGTTGTACATGGTTGGAAAGCATATTTTTCTCCTCTATTCATTTGATTACTAGTTCACAGAAGATTTCCCATTCACGGCATGGCTGAGCCCAAAGACAATAAGAAGGGACACAGGTTATAAAATCTTTGGCCACGAGCAAATTTCTGAAATCCAAACTTCATGCTTTAAATGTATTTCTGAGTTATTTTCGGAACATTTGAGGGCACCATTTGAAAGCTGATTTTATCTTCTTTCAGTATGATACCATATATCGTTGAAAAATTAGCTTTGCATCAAATGAGGAAAAGACAATTTTGAAATGATGCTTTGCTTTCAGATAATGCTTCCAAAATGCATTCATTAACAGTTTTCTGGAATTGGCAGCCAGGCAAGCCAATTTATATTATCCCATGCGAACATGACTCGACGCTTATTGTTGGTCCGAGCAAGATATTATGTGAAGTACAGCCGTTGCGTGAATCTTATTGTTCTGTTTCGCTCATCGTCTGAAAATTCTATTCAATTTTTAAAAAATCACGGTTTAAAACAGCGCATGTTTTAATTACTTTGTCTCCGGCATACATAATTCATGTTTTTACGCCTGATGGCTGTCATATAAAGAGAAAATTCTGAATTTTTACGTTCATGCTTTTATTTTTCAAAACAATAACGTTTTTCTACATGAAAATGGACTCAAAGATGGAATAGGCGCGTGCAAATGAAATTTTGGTAAGCCCACCAATTATCCATTGTTTAGTGCAATTTATTGCGTGAATATTTATAAAAAGTAATGTATCAAATGAAAGAAGCAGGAATAGAGGCTTTACAATCATACCTTAATTTAGTTTAAGAAACTATTCTTTATGATAGAATATATTTTGCGATGAAATCCGCGCTTTCCTTTTTTTCTTGGGACACACTGTATTTTGCAACTTTTTCATGATGTTCAATCACAAAGAAAATATGAATATATCACCCATAATGTAATACATAATGAACATAACATGCGTAATATTACATGTAAATGATTTATTCTTAAAGATAGGGAATCTCATTTGCAACCCTTCTCCCAGTACAGCAAAAGATCATTCCTGCTCTTAGTTAATGGTCGTCTATGCTACAGGAGTTTTGTCTGTACGAGATAATAATTTAAGTTGGAGTATATCGGTCACTGTAATTCTAAGTTTCTAATTCCTATACTTTGTCTTTGTTAACGGTTTTCAGATGATAGTTTCTTCCATGTTGCAGTATATTTACACAATGTTAATTTTTAGACTTGCATGGGAGATGCTCATAAAACATAAAAGTTGGTATATTGCGATAATCGTACGTAATTATTAGAAATTATATTATTTTGTATTCAATTATTTAATCTCCTTAATCTATCAAAGCTAAAAAGATAACCAAAGTAAATTCGTAGTAAAACAAACAATAAATATTAAAACAAAAAAGCTCTAGAAAGTCAATAATAGTGACGAAATAGTAAAGATTAATAAATTAATGAATTTAATTATATTATATTACGAAAGTAAATATTTAAGCTAGAATACGTACCCACGTTTCCTTTATGATAGGCACCCAGTGTCAGCGTATAATTAGAGCCTTTCCCAGCTACTTTGAACAAGCCGTACTCGGCATATCTACGATCAGAGTCAAAGCTCTCTATTTCGATACGGACTTTATATTGCTTTTGTGTCGTCAACCAGTGAAGTTTGTTGTTACCGAGCCAGAACTCTGCGCCGATGTCTCCGAAGCCGGCTTTATAGTCATGCCAATCACGGTAAAAGTCGACACTGCCGTCAAACCTCCTTTGAAACACCTATATACAGTGCGTATGAAAAAAAATGGACAGTTTTGAAAAGTCTATCAAATTTTTTTTTCAAATTATGATGTCTATATTTTGATGTTAATAGATGCTCTGAAGTCTTATCTTTCAAATGCTATTAAAAATAGTAAGTTTCGTTCATGCTTGAGCGAACACGGAACGTTTTTGTCGGAGGTTCAAAAAAGGCTTGCGCCAAAATGGCAGAAAATGAGAAATATGATCATCAGACTTCTTGCTAATCAGCAGACTTCCTCTTGACCTTTTCATTATCTTTGCCATTATTTTTAATTATGCTTTCAAAATTCATTTATCAATGTCCCCTTGGCACAAGGTACATGACTGTCACAGCAACATGGCACGACCTCAGTTCACCGGTGTACAAAAAGCGATTGATTGTTTGATTAATTCATTGTTTAAATGATTGATTGATCGATTAGTTTTTGATTGATTGTTCGAATGATTGATTAAATCATAGAAAGAATCATAGGAAATCGACTCAAAAGACTAACATAATCATTGATCTGTGCAAAGCAACAATTAATCCGAATGGGAGTACCCGATTCAGAATAATGACAAAATTTCGATACCCTTTGGCGCAAACTTTTTTTTGAACCCCCGACAAAAACGTTCCGTGTTTGCTCAAGCATGAACGAAACTTATTTTTTTAATGACATTTGAAAGATGAAACTTCAGAACACCTATTAACATCAAAATATAGACATCATAACTTAAAACGAAATTTTGACAGACTTTTCAAAACTGTCCCTCTTTTTTTTGATACGCACTGTATAGGTTGTGAAGAAACGTGCTTTTTGCTGGTGTGGGTGATTTATTGCATGCATGTTTAAGTAAATTTCTAGGCTAGAGAACTTATTGATTTCATTTCAGTTCTGCATGTTCTCCATGTCATACTTATCATAAATATAGCTGTACGATAAATTAGACATATTTTAATTTAATTGATGGAGATTGGTTTCTTTGTTGGTATGTCTGCTAATGCTTATTACTGAAATGAATAAATGAATGAACTCATGTTTCTTTGGATGTTTTAGTATCTTTTCGATGTTAATCTCGGTTTCGTTCAATGTCATTATTCAATACATGCCTTCTGTATTGGGAGAATAATGGACATATCATCATGGTACGTCTACTACAATTTCAGACCTCCCTCCTGATTACTTACATGCACAAACAGACACATTAATTTGTTATTTCTGTAAATTTTCATTTCAGTATGAATTCCAATGCATTGCAACTAATTCATGAATGAAATATCATGATTCATATGAAATAAAGTTTGATCATGGCGATCCTGAAAAATGACTTAGTGACACACTTCAAAACATTGTCAATGTATTACCGTCTATCATGCAGGGTGAAGCGCTCTTTTTAAAAACAGGATGAAAAATTAATGTCAACCTACTTTGGATTTTTCACAAAATTTGGTGCAGCCTATCCACACCCTTGACAAAAAAAAATCTTTCTGTAGGTATCTGATCTTGCCTGTGTATGTGCTACATAACTTTCATCATCCACCTCTAGATTTTTGTTTGATTTTAATTTTTGAGAAATAAGACGGTGTTTACGTACCGTCCAGCCTCCTCCATCAGTTTCCATGTCACAATAAACGGAAAATGAATTATTGTGAACAGGGTAGATGATATAGCGCCCGCTATTGTTGAAGCTTGCACTATGTATTTCGGCACAGTCTCGCGGATAGAACTCCGGCTCTATGATGGCAATGATGAAAGCACAGAAAAAAAAGTGAGAAAACATTTTCCACATTTAAAGGAGATAATAAGATATGTATTATGTGTTAAACCAAACTGAAAGGATTTCATGCACTGCATATGAAAAAAATGGGATGCGTTCCTAATTGAATACAACGATAAGTGCAAATTGTTCTCAGATAGGAGTTGCCCGAAATGTGTCAAAATATATTTTATGATAGAGAAGCCAGTTCTTCATCGAGTATGTACATTGTTCGGAAAAAAAATCAAAGGCCTGCTACCATGACGAAGATCAACCACTGTGATGGAAACTGTTGGTGAAATAAAGGCACATAATGATTATATTCCACATGCTAAAAATCTTGCTGTAGAATTGGTCAAGAATTAATCACGTGATAAAGCGTTAAGGTTAATCTCTCGAGAAGAAAAGTTCGTTGCACTCGATGTTGATATTACGTTTGTGTTTCGCTGATCTCTTAAGTCCACAAAGTCCCGACGCGCTGTCAATATTTTTTAGTAAGCGCGAAATAAAAGTGTGTTGCACTCGGGCTATCAGTTGCCTATCATTTGCTGGGCCGGCGGCTTGATAATTAAAAATTTACCTTATGTTATTGTATAGCCATAGAGAAGAAAACATTAATTTTATTTCTCGTAGAAAAGTAAATATCTTTTTTCTACAAAGTCTATAGGCCCTACAGGTAAATAGTCTAAGATTTGGAATATAAATCAAATAATCACTTTATGGTTTCAGGCGACGAGACAAACTATCACTTCCTCGGCGATCTGAATCTACATTCGCTTCGGAAAGATAGCTACATCCAGATCGCCGGGGAAGTGATAGTTCATCCCATCACCTTCACCAACGGTTATTATTTGCTCCATATTCGTTGCAACAGAACCACGGGTGAGATATCACAAGAAGAAAAAATGGTGAATTTTATCACACAAAAATGTTGCACCACGGAAATATTTTGCATTTATTTTAATTTTGAGTCAAAAGCGGGCACTATTACACTCTGTCTCCAAAGTTAATAAGTTTTATAGCATGGATTAATTTACTTGGAAGATTAAAGTTTGTACAGAATGTGTTAAATTCACCGTCGATCGTAAAAAGGTTGCGTATGAAAACGAAATTTACGTCTGAGCTTAAGACTAGACTAGATTAAGGACGTGCGTGATAGTGAAATGAAAATGCACTATTGTTATTTAATCTGGAGTGACCTTACCAATCTGATGGTGGTGTCGCAGTTTATGTACACGAGAGCTGCAGATATTCTGCTACGGTTTATTTCATAAAACAATTAGAAATGTGCCTATTTTGATACGATTAAAGCATTCCATAACTGATTTTTTTTTTAATTGGTATAAAAACAAACAACAAACTCCTAAATACTGGGGCCAACTCTTTTTCATTTCCATAAAATATCTTCCTAGCGCTTTAATGAGTATGAAATCCATTAGGGTGATGATATTGTTAATAATACTCTTTAAAAAACATATATTGTACAACAAATTTGAACCATTTCATTTAAACACACGCACACGCATACACACACACGTAACGCACACGCACACACACACACACACACACACACACACACACAC
>JZLH01S0063498.1:0-10157 GCA_001188425.1 Eucidaris tribuloides | reverse complement strand
ACAAGTCAATAAATCAATGTTAGATATAAAGTTAGATATAAATGTTAGATAACATGAAATGTTACATATAAAGTTAGATCTAAGTTGTTAAGTTACTTTGCCTTTGGTCGTCAAATCTCACCTTTTCAACATCGCCGAATGTTTATCCTGATTCCTGGGTAAAAGTGGCCTTGAATTTGGTATCAAATTAAAGCTTATAAATTCAAATTAAAGATCTAAGTTCTAACTTATTTAACGACAAACATGCAAACCCTAACGTTAGTCTAACGGTAGTCTAATCCTGGGTTTTAGGGGCCTAAATTATTATAGATATAACGTTAGATCTAGGTTGCTAACTTCAGCATGTGCGGTTTATCACGTCAACGTACTGACGGAATAAACCGCACACGCTGAAGTTAGCAATCCATTATTAATTTAGCATTTTTAGGCCCCTAAAACCCAGAATTACCAGATTAACTCGTAACGTTAGATCAGAGATTGTTAAACGTTAAACCCCCCTGGCCTAGCCTAGGCTATAGATCTAGATGATCATCATCTAGCGTTAATCTAACATACATGTAACGGTAGACCTAACGTTAACGTTAGACTCTAACTAACACAACAGTTAGAGTCTACATTCTTGAATCTATTTCTAGCCTATCTATTTTCTATCTAGATTTTTCTCTAACAGTTAGTTCTATTAAAGTTAGATCTAAATCTAACATTACTAATGTTAGATCTAACATTATCTGGGAAACCAAAAGTCAAAACTAGAAATCACACTACTCTGCACATAGAGTTAGACATGTAACGTTAGACTCTAAATCTAACTAACAATAATGTTACTGATTGTGACTTGTGCCTGGTTGTGTGTTAGTGTTGTCTACCAGAGTGTTAGAGTAGACTAGTACGAACGTTAGACCTATCTAACGTAATCTAGATCTAGATCTAACAATCAGATTATTATTATTATTATTATTATTATTATTATTATTATTATTATTATTATTATTATTATTATTATCATTATTATTATCATTATCATCACTATTATTATCATTATTACTATTATTATTATCATTATTATTTATAGCATTATTATCATTATTATTATCATTATCATTATTATTATTATTATCATTACATTAACCCCTTGGGGATGATGGGCTTCTACAGAAGCCCAGAAATTACAAATTTTTTTTGGTAAAACACTGAATAAAACAGTAGTGTTTTAATGCTCAATGTGTCTGTCCCAGAAATTACACATTTTGACCAGTATAAAGTAAGAAAATAAATATTTTGTGAAGAATTTTATAAGAAAACATGGGTTTATGTTCCCTTGAAAGTCATCCACATGCAAATCGTGTCGTCTCTCAATGAACAACAGTGTAAAATAGCATCGAGCCCAAGGGGTTAATAATATACCGGAAGATCAACCTCTAAAAATATAACTACCTGCTACTACTATATGTAGATCTAGGTTGATTTGTCTCTATAGCTTGACCAACACTGCTTTCAATCTCTATCAATAGTGCAAAACATGTTTAATTGTTAGATTCATCAAGAACACCTTTCTCAAATGTCACTTTGTTTCTCACCACTTCCTCTTTTCTAGTCTAGTACTAGATCTATGGGTCTATACCACTTCGGAGTCTAATTCTAGCGAGTCATGTCTTTATTACTTTCTCTCTCTCAATGTAGATCTTGGTCAAGAAGCTGGTATCAAACCCATCACGATGTCATCAGCTCAGCTTTGTATCAATTTGGAGCGGGTAGCCAGTGCGATGAGATCCCTGGATCAGTGCAAGAAACAGCCACTGATGAGACGGAAACCCAAGCACCACCTGCAGCGATGGCGGGAGGAGGTCATGGCAAAGACCGCTGGCGAGGAGCAACGGCCAATTCAACCAGTGACAGGAACACCTCTTTCAGATTCCAACTTGACAGAAAAAGGTAAGACTATGAAGACTCATCAAGCCCAATTAAGTGCTCATCTAATGACAAATAGGCTCTATTGAGATACCAGGAGCTTTGATTATTTTATTAAAATGACATACACCTGTACTTGTATTCATGCTCAATATAAAAGATATTTAAACTTATGTTCATGATATGATATACTGCAGACTGCAGTATACTACATTATGTATATGTAGAGTCTAATATTTAAAAAAAAAATATCTGTAGAATTTGAGGGAATCGAGAGAGAAGGAGAAAAAAGAAAAAAAAAAGAGGAGAAGAAGAGAAAGAAGAGAAGGCAGAGGAAGAAGAACAAGAAAAAGAGGAAGAAAAGGAGAAGAAAAAAGATGGAGGGGAGAAGGAGAAGAAGAGGAGGAAAGGTGAAGAGCAAGAAGACAGAAGAAGAAGAAGAAGAAGGAGGAGGAGGAGAAGGAGAAGAAGAGGATGGGGAAGAAGAAGGGAAAGATGAGGAAGAAGACGAAGAAGAAGAAGTGGTGGTAGTACTTCTTCAGATGATGATGATGTTTGGAAATTACTTCCCTGGCTCATTAAAATCAAAGAAGAAATGAATGTGAGCTATAGGTGTGATGTATAAAGGTCAACCCAAACCAAACGAATCTCAATGTTTAATCAAGAGAAAGAACTGTTACAACACTTCTCTCATTCCCTTTTTTTTTAATTAACATACATAGGCCTGCATCCAGTTTAATTAGTTATTGATTGATTATATAAATTAGGCCTCACTAATATAGTATTTGTATCTGTGGAATGTATAATGGAGTTTATTGATTTATTTCTCAATTACAACAAATCTCATTCTCCAGTAAACCATGGACTCGTAAACACTGACAGAGTCGTGTCATCAACGACATCATCTCATCCTCAAGCCAGTGATGGTGGCCAGCTTGGTAGATGTTGTACAGACAGCTCTCAGGGAAAGGTCTCCCCCAAACTGGTCTCTACCCTCCCCAGCATCCCTGGCCTGGAGAAGGGAGAAGACTCCTTCCTTCTACCCATGATGGTTCTCGTCAATGATATCATAGACAAGCAGTTCACCAAAACTGATAAGGAAAATGGGGTTTCTGTGCCTGATGAAGGTAAGAGTACTATTCTTTTTGTTTTCCTTCCTTTCTTGTTTGCTCTCTTTCTTTCTTTTGTTCTAATTTAAATTTGTTCATATATCATGGATTGATAAATTCAGTTATTCAATTAATTAATTGATTTATTCATTATAGAAAAATAAATTCAGAGGATAAGCATAGTGACTGAAATCCCATGGGAGTTGTGTGATGTCTGGAATCTTGATAAATGCAAAAATGACATTTTCCACAGATGATATGATTTTCACAAATTAACACAAAAATAGTAAGGCAACAATAGGTTTACAGGTGGACACAATAAAGAAAGTAAAATGCACACAAATATATACTCACCAAATGAGAGTAGGTGGGAGAAAAGATGAATCTTGAAAACCTAAGGCTGTCATTGTTTCTTCCACATTTAAAAATTTCACTTTCAAAGTAATTTTGAATTATTAAGTACTCTGAACCAGTGTCAATGTATAGGCCTACATTCTATTTCAAACTTCTGTTTTATTATGAACAATATGGTATCTGAGAGAATTTTAATGAAATACATTTTTAATATTGAACTTTTCTATCTTTATCCAATCATACATGTACAGTATATGTACATTATTTGATGAACACTTATTAGTATTAGTACATGTACTTTGTCAAGTTAATAATCATAGAAAGATGAATTTTCAAAAGACTTGTCTTAATTTTCAATAGTCAAAATGTAAATCGTTTCAGAAATAAACTCAAGTTTTCTTCATTTTCAGGTCAAGATCGTTAATGAGCATTCAGAGTTCCAGGAAACTTATGTCTTAATAATTCAAAATATGATCACATCAGCTGAATAAATAAGTGGAAATGAAAAGTAGGAATATCAAAACGTTGAAACTTGTATAAGTATTCAAATTATTTCTTTGGTTGCATTGCAGCTACACATGCTACCACTGTACCTTTATCTGCAGCCAGCATGCCAAAAGTTACTGCACAGTTGCCAAATGAGGGTGCTACAGAAAGAACTGGCACTTACTGTGGCAAGAGGAAGACTTCTTCCCAGGGAGGTCGAGATGAACATGGAGGAGGAGGAGGTATCAAGAGACACCGATGGGATGGACAAACATTGTTAGCAGAGGACACAATTCATTCATCAAGCAACAAAGAAGACAAAAAGCGAGATTCCTCCTACAGATCACCAAAACGCACCTCTCCTGCATCAACCAATCAGAAAGGTGAGTTCATTTCGCGTGTTTGCACTTCACAGTGGAAGAGCCTGAATTTTTGAGTAAGTGTGGAGTGTGCAATGATATTTTGTTCACAACCTTCAAATCCCCAAGTAAATGGTTCAACCAGTAAGTGTGTGTGTGTGTGTGTGTGTGTGTGTGTGTTTTGGTTTTGGGGGGGGAGGGGGGAATTAAGAGCAGCATTAAAGGACAGCGTAGTTGTTTTTAAATCAAATGTATAAGTAGTCTTACATATTGCCCCCTATTATTATTATAATTATTGTTGTTATTATTATCATTATTATTATATGGTTTAATATACCAAATGTTAGTATTTCATTGTATGAAGTGTAAATACCAAGACCTGGTTGCCGAATGTGAAAACAGAGGTTGGACTGTGTTCTTATTTCCCATAGAAGTTGGAAGCAGAGGCATCTACAACAACACTTTCAGCAAATGCCTGGCTTCCCTTGGTATACATGTACCTCATGGGAAATGAAAACCAATCATGGACACAGCATCAAAAATTGCCTTGAGAGCAAGCTACACGATCTGGCTCTGCAGAAGCACAAAGGTATTCCAACAGATGGAATTAATTTCACTACCAGATGTATGCTCTGACGGAAGAGGGACGGTTGAGTGCTCATAAAACCGGTTTAACTCACCAAAGTCTGGTCCGAAGTCCAGAAACCTCAAAGAGCATTAACAACTACAAGTGGTTCTGCAACTTAGGTAATTTTTTAGGTTGGTTTTTCCAATTAAAGTCATCTTCCAACTTCAACGGGGTGCTCATCTTGAAACGGGCGAATGATGGCTCCGAAGATGACTGCGCTGGTGATCTGCCAATGAATTACTCCCCTGTAAACATGATAATACAATGATGTATGTCACTATTGATTTGTATTAACCCATTGGCTACGGGAACCGGATGTGCCCTGTGTTAAGTCTATGGGATTTTCAGAATCTCGGAGGCAACGGGTTAAATGATTACTTTGCATATTTTGTTTATACAGAAAAATAAAATTTTAATACAATCAATTTTTTTTTCCACAATTTCAGAACATAGGACCACTACCCAGCCAATGAACCTATTTACCAAGCAGGCTTCCACCAAACCTCAGGCCTGTAGACCGATACCCCACCCTGGAACAGAGGGCCTGTCGTCATGGACATACTCTGAGTCGACATCAACCTGCTCCATCCAGTCCCAAGGTAATTAAGTCTTACAGTGCCAAAGCTGCAAATATACACCTCACAATACTCGCTATGTCTGTACAGTGTGTCTCAAAAATAATTGTGTAAGTCAGAAGTGCACTCTTTGGTAATGAAAACAACATTTTTGTGACGTGATGCTTGCATCGCTATCAAGGGCATAGTCTTAACTTTCAAATGCTGTTTGTTCGTTCAGTTTGCTTGTTTTAATCCTGAGATATGTTCAGTTAACAACAAAAAGGTAAAATCACAAATGTGCCACTTTTTGTAAGTCAAAAATAGCATCAGGCCCTCTTCCCGTAAAAGTGACACAATTGTGATTCCACCCTTTTGTTGCTTACAGGATATATCTCAAGATCAAAACAAGGAATTTAAACAGAACAAACAGCACTGGAAAGCTAAGACTTCACCCTTGATGGATACGTAAACATGTGTCATAGCAGTATATTCTAACTGTCAAAGAGGGCGCTTTTTGCTTGTACAGTTTTTTGAGAAGTGCTGCAGCATGTCTTAAAATTGTGTAAGTAAAAAGCGCCCTCTTTGGCAATTACAAAATTCTTTTGTGACATAACACTTACATCAACGACAAGGGCAAAGTCAGCTTTTAAATGCCATTTGTTCTGTTTAATTTGCTTGTTTTATTCTCGAGATATCTTGTAAACAACAAAACGGTGGAATCACAATTTTGTCACTTTTACAAGGTACTGCAGCAAAAGTTGCCCAATTGTGATTTCACTCTTTCTTATTCAAATAAACATATCTTAAGATTAAAACAAAGCAAATTGAACAAAACAAACATTATTTGAAAGCTAAGACTAAGCTCTTGACGTTGATGTAAGCATAATGTCACAACAGTATTTTCTAATTGCCAAAGAGGGCGTTTTTCACTTGCATAATTATTTTTTTTAGACACACTGTAGAGCTATGATTTCTCTGGCATGTTAAGAGTTAATGATATGATTGGGAACTGTTGAAAATGCCTCAAGAAGCAAATGGGTTTGGACATAAACCGATGCGTGCACTTCTTGGAGTGTTAGTCTTGGCTGGAAGGATTTGTCTTGAATTTGATCACCAAAAGGAGAATCAAGCATGAACATACCTGCACTGAATTACTCTCGTGCTCAAGTAGAAATTAATCCCATAAAATATTACACAACAAATTTGCCTGTCACAAGGGATAGTGATGGTAATTTTTTTTTAAATGAGTCAACATTTGACCACAGCAGAATCCTTGCAAAGTTTACTTGATTAAAGATTACACTGTAGTTTTACCCCCAGTTAAGGGCTACCCTCAATCATGCTACAGTATTTACCTTTAACAATTATAGCTTTAATTGGTTCTCCTAAAATACAAAATTGATTGTGCTCTTGAGGCCCAGACTATTTTATGCCTCTGTCTTGAAGAGGCAAAATGGAGGCATCATGTTTTCTGGATGTCTGTCGTTCCGTTACCCCGATAACACACCTTTATACTATGATGCTACGGTGAACTGATTAAATTTCAGAGTTCAAAGGTCAGAAGTCATAGGGCCTCATACATGTCTGATTTAGGCTCATGGCGATAGATCACAAACCACTGATCAGATTTAGTGTCAAGTAAGCAATGATGCACCAAGGTGCCTTTTATAATTCTGATTTCAACTAGTTACCACAATAACTCAAGAATCACTGATTGGATTATTGGGACATGTGCGAGATGTTTGAATGAAATTTAAAGAGAATACACCAAGTACTGGTTGATGATGGAATACTTTCACAAAATTTCCATTTCCTATTTTCAGCTGAGAGTAAATTACATTGCATTTATAAGTGGGACTAATTCACTTCATACAATAAAAACGTTGAAGAATTGCATGTTTGAGTACCCAAGCCGAGAGGCTCCCTGTTAGCTGCAGTTGATATCGGCAACCAATTAACATGGTCCCACATATAGAATTTCTGTGTTTAGTACTTTGTCATTGCAGTGGCGATTTGTGTAAGCAAGATATGTCCAAAACGACAGTGTGCTGTTGTTTTCAACTACATGTTACTCTCTGCCTGCTACCTATAGTGAATTTTAGAATACCATCTGTGTCACAGTAGGTTTGGAAAGCAGTTGATTATTAAAATGTTGTTGTTCTGCAAGTAACTCAACCAGTACTGTGTATTCTCTTTAAGCGTAAAAGTGCATGCATATCAAAAACATGGAATTAGATAGGAGTGCGGAGGCATACCCATCAACTGCAAAACAGTCGACCTGCTCTAGTTTTTTAAGCATCTGTTTTGTTGCGATATTTTATATTTTAGATCCAGTTTTGAGATTGAGTGCCTGTGAGAAAAAATCAAGGGGGAAAAAAAGCTCTGGAAGTATAGGCTTACATGTACACAGCAGTAAAAATATCTACACTTTCCGAAATAATCCGTGTACAGGCCTTTGTTAACAAGAAAGGGAGGGGGAGAAGAGGTGATCTCACCATGGACAAGGGTTTGAAGGACAATTTCCAAATCTCCATTTCTATAGGAGCGTAACAATCATTGTCTGTGAAATACTGTTATCTTGAGTAGATATGGAAGAAGTACAGCTAGGTATACCAGTTGTTGTTGCAGACAATATTTGCAACTCCCCCACAGGGCAACTACCTCAGAGGATAAATCTCCTGAGGACAACTCCAAAGGATTACTCCCCCAGAGTTAACTCAGATATTTTGACCTGAAACATGATCAAAATCCTTCCGGAGAGTTGTCCCCAGGGGAAGTTATCTTTGGGGGAGTTGTCCTCTAGGAAGCTGTCCTCCAAGGAATTGGTCCGTTCGGGGGGGGGGGGGGTGTCCTCTGGGGAGCTGTCCTGGAGAGTTGTCCCCCAGGGGAGTTGTCTGCGGGGGAGTAGTCATCAGGTGGAAGTTGTCCCCAATGAAGTTGTCCCCAGGGGTGTAGTTTGATTGGAACCGGCCAATTCAGTAAAAAATAGTGTTTTCTGTCTTCAGCATCCCACACAGCTCCCACGACCCACCACCATCCACCGTTTGTATACTCCATGCATTCCCGACCTACCATCGCTCGTCCTTGGCAATGCGTTACCACCACTTGTCGTGTATCCAGCACGTGTCGGCCTACGTGGAGCTGTACATCACCCATGACACAGCCAACAGAGGCTGCAAAGTCAGCCCTGTCACACGCCCGTGAATCTATCGCTGTGAATATCGGCCAGCTGCAAAGAACCAGGTGCACCACACTACAGGTAAATGACTGACTGGTTATAAACAAAAAATCCTGTTGAAAATAGAATTTGTATAAATTGCTGATTTTCAATTGGATCTACCACAAATGCAGCCTCTGGTTGCAGAGGGCACTCTTTTTCTCAGTCTACGACTACTCCCCCGGGGACAACTCCCACTGGACAACTCCGGCCTGACAATTCCCCCAAAGGAGTTATGCGATGTTTCCAACTTTAAAAACTGGGTTTCCCTCAGGAGTTGACCTCGTGGGAGTTGTCCTCTGGGGGAGTTGTCCTCATGAGAGTTGTCCTCCAGGGGAGTTGTCCACAGGGTGAAATTCTAAAACTCGCACAAAATATTCCCTTTTGGTATTGATTCACACATGCCCATGCATGTGACCGGCCTGTGTTTACATTGCAATATATGCGCTTAGTGATTGGCATACATGTATTAGAATTTTTGGATGTACACTATAGTGGTACTATACGTATTGTGTGACAGATTCTCCAATTTAAAAACTAAATAGTTGACAGTAAGGGGAATTAATAGCAGATGATGTTGAAAATGTACCAAAATACATCCTTTTTGCATGTCCGCATGTCCAGACATTTATATATTCAAGGATTATTTTTACAGGTTATGTCATTGTATGGTGTTCTTAATGAAAATATGAAGGTGGGAAATTTTATGTATTGTTTTTCAGGTCGGTCATTTTCTCCCTTTTCATTCTATATGATATGTGTAGCTCTAGCTGCTTCAGCAAATACTAACATAATCCCAAATTCCTTCCAACCAACTTACAGGAGTGTGGTTCACTATCTGAGCAGTCATCTAGAACCCAACAGCGGTACGCATTGATCACTGGCGGTGTTGAAAACCATGGTACAACGGGTTCCTTAACGGTTGCTGCACAACAAAATATGGCAACGACACCACATCACGCCAGAAGTGGACATTCGGCACCACGTCCGTCGGGTATCAGACAATGTGGGGAAATAATCCAGTCTGCTACGACAGCAGGCCAGTTTGCACCGGTTACCAGTCCCTTGTCACCCGTGGTGCCCCAAACCATAGGCATGTCACCATGTCTGGACTCACTGGTACCTTCACAGCTGTCCCCAGTACCACAGGTGACCATGCCCAGCTGTTGGCTGGTACCAACCGTCGCCATGATGCCAGCACCCATGGTGCCGGCTGATCCAATTGCACCGCCAGCACCGAGTCCTGAACCGCTGGGGGCCACACAGTACCACTTGCAAGCGGGCAGCGCCAACCAGAGCCCGACCCTTGTTGGACTATAGACAGTCACACACCATCATGGCCTCACACTACACATACCAAGTGAACCAACAAGTTCACCAGTACGGCGTCTTTCCCATCCAGCCGATGCTGATTGCCCCTCACGATGGATCGTCGACCGTTTGTCACGAAAGCAACGTCGTCAACATTCTTGGATCCGGTGGCGCCCCGTACGTGGAATCGTGTTTCACGGTCAACTACTCGGGCAATTTGAGGCAGAA
>JZLH01S0063494.1:0-12499 GCA_001188425.1 Eucidaris tribuloides | reverse complement strand
CTTGTGGCACATATTTGACTGAAAATCCCCGGAAAATAGGGTTTTATAATGATTTTTTTATAGGTCAGTGAAAAAGGCCCAAAAACGGCCAAAAAGCCGTTTGGCCGGCACTTTGAATTTTTTTCCGGCCAAACGATCTAAAAAACGGCCAAATCCGGTGTTTTTGGCCAGAAAAAGGCCAAACTGGCAACCCTGTCTGGCCTCCAAATCACCCGAGGGCTGGGAGACAATGTTTCATTCAAGTGTGGGTGTGTCTCAAATTCTTGGCCATGTTGTAACTTTACCAACTAACCTGCTACCACCCTGAAATAGGCATTCCTCAGGTTGCTGACAGAGAAATGTCAAAAGTATTAGGTGACCTTTCCTGACCCTATGAGGCACAGATATATTACAAGGGTATAAAATTTGATATGCTGGAATCTAATGGAAGCAAGCCTCAAATGCTCAAATTGAGGAGGGAATCTTCTCTTTTTACGAACAGGAGACATAAATACTATACTTACACCATTAAAAACCTGGGTTCGTGTTTTTTATGATTAAATAGGCCTAAATATAAAATTATGAATCAGATTGTTTATCAATCTGATCAGATTTATTTAATAATCTAATTCAGATTTATTTTAAATAAATCAGAATTGTATGACTAAAATCATTTTATCTAATAAACCCAACATTGCCCCCCACACATACATGTAATATATGAATCAATCCATCATTTAAATCACTTGAACCATCAATCTTTACCAGAAAATGAAAAATCAAACCTTGATTTTTTTTTCTTGAATTTTTCCATAATTTTTGGCACATGATCAATTTATCTTTGATTGCTTTTTAATTTAAATTACTGATATTTTTTAGACTTCAAAAAAAATCAATGATTTAAATTACTTGGTTTTTAAACAGTTTTGGTCAATCAGACACATTTTTAGTCAATCTGTCACAAAATATTCCATTGTCACCCCAGATACAGTGTATTAGAAAACAATATCATACAGTACATGTAGCCCTGTGTATCTACTAAAAAATGTTTATGACAAATTATGATGTTTGTAAGTGAGCATCTAGCGTTATGTACATGTACATTACATGTACCTACATGTATCTGGGGAAATCTTGGGGGTCCCCCCGCCCCCTCCGAGATATTACATTTTCAGTAATTTCTCAAATATTGGAAAGTTTCAGAGTAAGTTATTTTCAGGGTATTGATAGATCATATTAGGTGTACATGTATCTAAAAAAAACATAAATTACAAAGAATTTCATTTATGATCATTTACCAAAACTTTACGTGGGCTTTAAAGACATTATATAACACTGTGGGAGGCCCGTTTAAAAAATTGTCAAAGACAGTGTTGAATTGGACAAATAAACACCGCTGTGAACGAAAAGTTCGGACAGTTTATTGCTGTCACTGGTAAATGCAGATAAAAATTGGCACATTAATTTTGTATCAGCCGATAGGAAATTCTGCAGCACAGCAGTCTATGGGGGAAAACCTAAATGGTCTCTCACAGATTTTCACTTTTCAAAGCACTTAACGATCATTTTAAACTGCAATTTTTTCAGGGCTTCATTTTTAGACCTTATCAGAGACACTGGTAGCATGGGTAATCATGTGGCTCAGATTTTTTGAACTGGAAACAGTGTTATACAATGCCTTTAAAGTCTGTCAACCCTAATAAAAAAATCTTTGGCCATTAGCCTGTTTACAAAGTCTGTACTTGTGCATATGTGTTGATACATGTACCCGGTTGATACAGTATTTCAAGTCATAAATTGTTCATGGATTATGAAAATTCTACTGTAATTAATACACTGTAGCACAGGTCTCCATATCACCAGGGATGCATGTTTCCCAGCTAATACCATACTTCCTGAATAATTGGCTGGAATACAATAAAACTCGTCCATTGGGCACACAATCATGAAATCATATTAGACACTGTCTGGGAAATTAAAAGTGGGTATCATGCCAACAATACCATATTAGCAGTTTAAAAACATGTTTGTTGCTGGATTAGAAAATCTGCCAAAAACCTAGGTTGTTTTCAACCCACCGCAAAATATCTAGTAGTGCCTACAGTACATTATACTTGTTACAAACTCAAATCAAAAATACAAAATTGTCTTGTTACAACAGATTAGGTGGATAAATTGCAGTACAGTGCACTCTTGTTTCCTTTATAAAAAAGGGCAATTCCATAAAATAATCAACTTTTGTACGTCTGACTCCCCATTTTTCTCCATTCTTTGATGCTTCACTTCCACAAACTGCTCAAGCCATGATAATTTAAGAGCACTATAACCCTTTAAGAACAAGAAATCAAAGAAATCATTTCCGGAAGGTCCCACATATAGGGGGTTGGACGTACATATTTTATGGAATTGCCCAAAAGTTAAATTTCTGGCCCCATATCTTGGCTTTTCTTTATATTCTATTGTTTTTGCAACCCTGATAAACAGAAATTTCGTTGTAAAGAAACAATCTGATGAGTCCCAAGGACTTCTTTATAATGAGAGTGTACTTACACTGTACCTTTCAAATGGTATTAATTAAATAATAATAATAATGATAATAAATGGAATTTTTATAGCGCCGTTATCCATTTTGTTTAAATACTGAAGGTGCTTTCAAATGACAAAATAACAAAGAAAAATGGACATGACAACAACAAAAATAATTTCCACACCATAAAAAGTAAAAAAAATCATGAAAAATAATCATGATGAATTATGTCCAGTGGTTCTAGAAAGATTATGGGACCCAGTGTTTTTGTTTTTGCTTTTGTTTTGTTTTTGTTTTTTGTTGTTGTTTTTTGGGGGGTACGGGGTAGGGTACGGGGTAAGGGGTAGTCTGTTTATTTTTTGAATTGTTCTTGTTGCTTGATAGAAGTAATGATAGCCTACTGTACTTTTGGTTCTTGTCCATAATGTCAGCATAAAGTAATCAAGAGATTCTTCTGTTTTTAAGATGTATACAAATATAATTTTTACAAGAATAGGGTTCAAATTCAATATACGTTCAATTTTTTCAATTCCATTAAAAAAACACACAGTACATCAAAATCAAATAAATTAATTTACAAAGAGCACTTAATGACTAACACAAGAAATAATGAAAACAGCCAATCATGAACTTCGTTTGTTGTTTGAAACAAAAGGAACACATTCAAATTTTAAATAATTTAAGTTCATCTGTCATTCTGTGTTAGGACCGTGCCCTGTCAGTGGGACTGGGTGAACCAGTCGCTCTTGATACCTTTCTAGTAGGATCCATGTTGACACACAGGACTAGTGAGTAATGAAGCAATCAGAGAAATGTGACCTTCACGGATGGCTCATAACAAGTTAGGAAAACAGAGGTGGCAAGGGGGTTGGGGATGGGGGACTGGGGGTTACTCTTGTATGTTGTAAACAAGGATGTGTTGTATTGTCACAAGAAAACCTTAGACATCCTCGGTGGGGTTGAGGTGGAGATACATACCCCCAAAATTATAATTGCCACATATTATGATGTTGTTTTGTCCATGAGCACAATTTTGACCCGAGATAGATGCATTCTGCACAAAAACTGCATGAAGCATGATTATTGTTGCACATGTCCTCTGGCCTTATTTTGCATGCATAGAGCTATGTGTAGCTTGTTGTACAGCGTACCATTGCATTCAATTAATGAAGTGGGAGGGAGTGCTGGTACTGAAACAAAAGACCTATCATTTTTTAACAATAATGTAGTATTACAAGCTTTTTTTCACATATTTCTGGTCGAGTTCATCAACTGTAAGGGGCCTATGTCAAAGATGGCTGCCCTGTAAAATGCTGAAAATCGTGGGATTTTTGAAATTTAGGCTTTCGACATTTTCACCCTTCCTAAGATTTAACCCTGGCACCGCCCTGCTGTATGTTGCAATTTGTGTGTACACACGTAGACAATGAAATCCTATATGGGAAACAGTATCAATTCAAATTCTATCTAGTGATACAGATACTGCATGTGTCATGTGATGTCATGTGATGTACATTTTGTAAATCAATCATATTTTAAATATTCAATATTTGCATGCTACACATGTAATTTTACGATGTGTTGTAATTTCTGGACAGGTTGTGTTCCCAGACACCACACACTAGAGCAGCATTTCATGTGTACATGTACATGTAGGGGGAGTGATTTTCTGTTTACCAGTAAATTTTTATGTAAAAAATTCATGAAATTCACCTTTGCAAAATGGAATTCATGTTTTTGCTGTGTACATTTTCTATGACAAAACAGAATTTCCATTTTTCGATCAAGTTGAAAACAGAATTACAGGTTTTCAGAAACAGAAAAGAATATATTTTGAAATGGAAAATCACTGTCTCTACACGTGATGGGAACTTTCACACAAATTTGCAAACAGACACCCGAGATGCAGACCTTTTTTTCCCACTAATCCTGATTTTTTAATGGAAATTCTAATATTGATCACTTGAAAATTAGGTTTTGGGGCAACATATCCTGAAAAATGCAAACAAATTAGGTGTGCGACTACTCAACTCCCCACCGTACTCTCTGCTCCACTAAACAATAAGAAGCAGGGGTGGATCCAGAGGGGGCCAGGGGGTGCCAGCCACCAGCCCCCCCCCCCCCAAATTGGCTTTATTTGTTTTCATTTTGATGGGGATTTTCTCAGATTTCCAGCCAAACAGGGACATGGACCCCCTTTTTGGAATTTCTGGATCTGCCCTCGAAAAGCAATTATTTGGGTCCAGCACATGTAACAATATACAAAGCAAAAAAGACCATACGACTTTACTTACATGTAGAACTCAATATTCCTAAAGATCTGTCATCAGTGGTCATCATTGACATCAATTGGACGATGACAAATATTGACCAGATCCATAATCGTCCCATGTTAATGACCACCAACAACAAACACAGTCCGGAATTTTTTTGGATCACTCACTGGATTATACATGTAATATTTATTCAGCCTGATCATAGCCATACTGTAGGCTAGGTGTCTGCAACAAAGGCAATTTTGTATGCAGAAAATATACCATGCAATTATAGAACATAAGAAGACTCTTCTATGGAAGCGGCAGATCTCATCGGACTATGAATCAGGCCAAAAATGGCCTACTTTACTAGATCCCAATTTAATACATTTCATTTCAGTGGGATTATCTTGTGAATTGTTATCAGGTATAATTTGTCTTTGATTTTGTTTGTGGCAGTAGTTAGATCATAAGTACAAATTATACTACAATCCCGGGGGGGTACTCAGATTTGGCTCCGACGGGGGTGTGCCGCTGAAGTCGAAAAACCCGACCCTTTTTTAAGGGTCATTTTAACGGAAAATGGTACCTATTACTAAGGGTTTTTATTAAGGAAAGTGGCATTTTTTAGCATTTTAGCGATGAAATAGGCGAAAATATCTAGTGTAAATCGTAAAATTTCAAAATCATGACCCATGTTTAAGGATTTATTTCCCAAAAACCATACCCATGTTTAAGGATTTTTGGCGAAAAAGTCACCTATTAGAGCGGCACACTCCCGTTTACCTTACGTACGGTAAGTACCCCCCCCCACCCCCCCCTCCCCCCCGGGACCTACAATAACAATCACTGGTCTGTCATCATGGTCATTCTTGAACTTGATAAGTTGATTCTGACTTCACTCTTCTTGGCTGGGAACTATATGCTACACAACTGCCCTGGGAACTGGGCCAAAAATTTGTCTTTGGATTTCATATAATTACCTCTTCTTGAACATGTTGAATGCCCACAAAATTGCAAAACAGCCACTTGCAAAATACTGCAATAAAACAAATTAGATCTAGCTGTGACCTTGCAGTACAACTCACTCACGACTCAGCCGCGGATATATTCACGTTGTGTTTCCCCTGCCCTGGACCGCAGGCACATTCCACAATCCACCAGCTTACGACCGAATACTTGCTGCGTCCTCGCCCCAGAACTCTGCGGCAGTTAACGTTGGGGAGACAGTACAGCGCTTGCAGCAAATGTTAACTTTGTTATTGCGGCGACACCCACTCGCAATTATACAAATGGCTTATTCGTAATGTTACAACCTGTTTCGACGACAAATACACTCTTGTATTGTCAATGCATATCAAAACACAAGCAAACACACATTGTGAGATTACCAAGGAAGTGAAAATGATATTTACCTACTTTCCAATCTGCTTCCGAAATTCTGAAAATCCCGTGAATCGTGTGCGTACGTAAGCGCAGGCACGGATGCGGAGGCAGAATTTCGACTTTTTGTTTTGCAAACATGTATGCCGAACCCATCACAGTTCGCTCGAGCTGCTAGCTGCTGCTTGAGATAATACTAGACCAGATGGCGCTATTTTGAAACTCATGACTTAGCTTTTAGGGACAAATTCCCAATTTTTTCGTCCCAACTTACAAATAACATCGATGATGATGATGATGATGCTCATGATGATGATAATGGTGGTAGTGGTGGTGATGGTGGTGGTGGTGGTGGTGGTGGTGGTTGTTGGCGGGTGGTGGTGTGGGGTGCGGTAGTGGGTGGTGGGTGTCGTGGTGCGTGGTGGGCACTGGGGTGGTGTGGGTGGTGGTGGGTACTGGTGGTGGTGGTGTGGTGAGGGGTGGGTGTGGTGGGTGGCGATGGTGGTGTAGTGATGATGATGATGATTGGTTAAGTGGTGTAGTGATTGATGAATGATGATGATGATGATGATGATGATAATTATGAAGACGACGACGATGACGATGTTGGTGTGGTGGGATGTGGTGGGTGGTGGCTGATGGACGATGAATCGTGGTGGTGGTCTGTGTGGTAGTGATGAATGATGATGATGATGATGTATGAAGATGATGATGATGATGTGATGACGATAAACGATGTGGTGAGTGTTGTGACGGTGGTGGTGATATGATGTATGATGATGATGATGATTGATGATGATGATGATGAATGATTGTAATGGGTTGTGGTTATGATGATGATGATGATGATTGATTGATGTGATGATAGATGATGATTATGATGATGACGATAACGATGGTGGTGTGTTGTGACGTGGTGTGATGATGAGGTGATGATGATGGTGTGTGGTGAACATGATGGAAAGATGAGTGTGAGAATCTAGTATGTGGTGGTGGTGTGGTGATGTGATGCGCCGATTTGTTGTGATGGTGTTAGGCGAGTGGTGATCCTAGGGGTGTTGCCGCTGCTAAATTGTGTGATCGATGGGGCGACAGTGGTGGTGGAAGGTGTGGTGTGGTAGTGGGGTGTGGTGTGTGTGGTGTGGTGGTGGTGGTGTGTTGCGGGTGTGGAGGTGGTGGTGGTGGTGGATGTGTAGCGTGGCTGGTGAGAGTGGTGTGGTGGTGGTGGTGGTAGGGGTGTTGCAGCGTGGTGGAGTCAATTGAATTAGTGTTGTAGGTGGCGTGTGGTTATGATGGTGTAATGATCAGCTGCGTAGTGATTAGTGATGGTGGTGTCGTGGTGGGTGGTGCAATAATGTGTGTAAGGTTTGTAATTATCTATGATAGTCAAAACTCACTGTTTATGAGCAAGATGTACCTACATCTTACCAGGAGTATCATTTGCAGCTCATATCTAATTTTCCATTATATAATGAAGAGACTTATTCTTAATATCTTGATGTACATTAGAGAAAACATTCAGTTTAAGTGTTATATATGGCAGGGCGGCGAACGTATTTCTGGGGGGGGGGCAAATCTAAGCCAAAAAATGGCACTTATATGTCAAAAGGCACTTGGGCGCAAGCAATTATTTTCACATCAGATTAGAGTTTGGCTTGAATATGCTGTTTTTAGCGGCAATCTACCTCGAACCCAACCTTTTAAATGGGTTCGATTGAAACATGAAATTTATGGGCTACACATATCGTCGAGCGACGAGCGTTTGAGAAATTTAGATATGTCAAGTTGTAAATGTGGTCTATTCTGGCGCTAATTACAGCACTAATGTTTTGTAATATTTTAAAAAGATAAAAACATATGTCTAGATCAAACTTTTCGCTTGAAGTAGCTGTTTCTTCCCGTAATGTAACTTGAGCAAAACCTTTTTGAGGGGATTCTGATCATTAAAACATGAAATATACAATATATCTACCTTCCGCGACGAACGTACGGTTTTGGAAAAATTGGAAATTTTAAGTTGTAAAACTCTCTTTGTAGTCTGTTCTGGCGCTAATTACAACTCAGAATTTTTGCAGTGTGTTAAAAAGATAAAGAACATCAAACGAATCCATAAGAATCAATGAGCAAATACGTTAGTGAGGGCAGAGATGATAAACTAGTTTCGTTATAAATTACAAAGTCATGATGCACATTGCGAATACTTGAAGTTCTGCTGAAGAAAAGGGGGCATTCTTCTCCTTACGAGGTGATTTTCTTTGTTGAAGAGAAGAAAAGGCGACCGTAGGAAAGTTACCTTACGAAAAACACCTTTTTATCGCTCGAAGAGTATTTTTAGTTGACGCTCCAAAATGCTTGCCCGACTGTGATGTTTACTTGCCCCGGGCCAGCGGGCAAGCGGTTATGTCGCACCCTATTAGGGCCATGTAATCACGAAAAAAATTTTGGAGAGGGCCCAAGTCTTGCAACCGCAGACGGCTCTATAAGATGAGAGGCCAAATGCCCCTTCTAGGTACATAATGTGCCTCTTCTTTGAACAAAGTATTCTTTCTCTATTATGTGCCCCATCAGACAGTCAGAGGCAAAAATACATAGAATAAACAATAACAAATTAAAGAAACTCACCTCCAGTGAACTCAGAGCTAATTTACTACATAACCCGTCATTATAATGTATATACTTTGACGCGCATCTGCATTTATGCATTTAATTGTCGTTGCTGTCCTTGTAATAAAACATCGCTTTGTTGCATTGCTTCAGACTGAAGATAACGAAAATAGACTTGCCCACTCTATAAAATCAAAACCAGCGTAATCGATATACCTTCTCTTTGTTTCATGTTGCAAATATGAATTTTTTCGATATCTTGCATTGATGATTTTTCACCATACCACGTGATTTTATTGTATATTTAATTGCTCATTGTATGTGTGTACTTTTGTTTTGTTTTTTATTTTGTTTTTGTTTAATGCACTAATCTTGATTCACGTTTCGTTTCGTTATCGTGTTGTTTTTTTAGTCTTCTGATTGGTTCTTCTTACACTTCGCCATATTTTACATTTAAAGTAAGACAAGTTAACCAGTACATATTAATCATTTTGGGGGGCCTACAAATTCTACAAGCATGCTTTTAGTAGGCCTCCTCGTATTTCTGTAATAATAAATTGTAACATAAGCATTGGTGATACATGTATATTGCGAATATGTATTATTTAGCAAAACTATTGAACAATTGTATTTTGATTTATTCTTGTTTATATTTTGTGAATTAATGTTTTGTTGGAATACGAAATAAATAAATGAAATGAAATGTGCGTATATAAAGGTTTCACTGCACTCAGTATATGGGTTCAAACCAAGATAAGGCACATTCAACTTAGAAAAAGGGGCATTATTTGCCTTCAATTAAAATGAGGGGGGTGGGGGTGGGCCAAACAGTAGTATGGCATAATTTTGCTACCACATGAGGGCATTAAGAGGAGATATACTAAATGCCCTTTTTAGGCACAAAATGCTTGTTGAATAAAATTTACCTAATTATGTCTATTGTAGGCCTATACGTGCCCCGTTAGGGGTAAAAAAAAATATATATAAATGAATATAAAGAAGACAAATATCGATAAAACTAAAAAAAAAGAAGAAAAAAAAAGGGCGTCATTTCACAAAGGGCACATTTCATTTTGAAAAAGGGCATGCGTCATTTTACAAAGGGCACATTTCGTTTTGAAAAAGGGGCATTTTTTTGCTGTCCAAAATTTTTGAGGCCCCTGCCCGGGGCCCCTGCCCCCCGCTTCTGCCGCCCCTGTAACATGGCAAGCTTATTAAATCACAAATATCACACCTCTTAACACCAAGTCCTACCATGTCTAATTGTCTAATAATTTTATTAAAAAATGTTATTTTCTGGCGGGGTTATACTCATGTGGGCATGTGCTAGAATATGTGATACGGTGTAATATACCGTTTACGACATTTTCAAATGTAGGCCTTGATCATGAGAACAGGTTTTCTCTTTTGCAGACTTACAGAAACACAGCAAAATATAATTTGTGACCTTTAGGCTACTAATGAAAGATGAAATTATTTCTGTGAAATTTGAAGATCCGTATTTTATCCGAATTTTAAATATTCAAATAAACACTACTTGCTATAGTCTGTGCGTCTGGTTCTTTGTATTTAGTCAGTTTACACTGTAAAGCACTTCAATTTCAATTTATTTATTTCCATTTCAAATCATAAAAACATACAGTTTACAATATTTACAAGATAAAAAAATAAACAATCAACAAATAATACGTAACGAATATTAACACAGACGAAAAACGATATTATATAGGGATTGATTCATAGTTGGAAAATGGTTTGCACAGAAAAAAGCCAAATAAGGCAATTTTTAGTTTGCTGGTACAGAACCATTGGCAAGAGACAGATTAAAAACATATATCAATGGATTTATAATTGCATGAATTATCTCTTTGACCACACCACTATCAATGTCGTCATAACCAGAACTTTTTCCAGATTTCATTCCTGCAGTATTTCTTTTTTACTTACAGGTTTCAAAAACAGACTTTCAGGGATAGGATGATTCATATATTCACAAAATGCTGTCATTTATTTTTGAACCAATTTCAGCAAAATACTGATTAAAACTGTTCACAATTATGTCAGGGTCATTAACAGTGGTGTTGTCTACTTGAAATGAGTTACATACAACATGCTTACGTTGTTTCCGTCCCAACACATCATTTATAAGAGACCATGTCTTTTTCAGATTATTTTTTACACATAAAAACTTATTGTGATAAAACGATCTCTTTGCTCGACGTAAACATGTGTTCAATTCGTTGCGACATTTCTGATAAGCTGATTTGTTAACATCAGATGGGTTTTTCATGTAACGTTTAAATAATTTATTCTTCTTACGTATTTGTTTTAAAATAGCAAATGTAATCCATGGTTTCTTTATTCTATTTTTCATTTTACATTTCTCAACCACTTTTGATTTGATTTGATTTGAATTTATTTTTTTCCACTTTTGCATCAAGAAATTCATGTAAAACAATACATAGATGAACAAATTGATACCATTGACATTATTATAGCTGTACATTAATTTCATTTTTCACTTGACACTATTATAAACGCTTCTCCGTAACACTTGATAAACACTTGAACACGTTAATCTGGAAATCATAAACACGTTTAAGTGTTTAGGTGTTAAAAATTATAAGCGCGTTAACTAACGTTATTTATTATGAACACCTAAACACTTACTTTTAGATTTTTACAAACATGTTCGTTGACGCGTTTATGATTTTCGACACCTAAACACTTAAACGTGTTTCGGAAACGTGTTAAAGTGTTTATGAAGTGTTCCGGGAAATAAACACGAACTTTTGATATTTATGGGTGATACATAGAATTTCTAACTTAACGTGTTTATGATTTCCATACTGTTTTCAAGTGCTTATAAAGTGTTAAACAAAAAGTTTTTATAAAAGTGTTTAGTGTTTTTGCATTGCAGTAGCATTAATTTAGTATCCATGCTGGTCTAATAATATTAATCTGCATGAGACTAGTGCATAAGGTATTATGATTTGCAATTATTTTTAAATAGATTTCACATAATCATACATTATGAACATCAACGCAGGACAATGGTCTGAAGGAAAGCTGGCATATATTTTGGGTACAAAATCGAGCAGTCACTGAAATTCCAACAAATCTGAGTTTCTAGGTCCTACACTTTACTAATGGGTTCTTACTTTTTTTTCTATACACCGGTATATTTAAACAAATGATAAGTTTAGGCATGTATGCAAAAGATCCACCGTTCTTTCCAATTAACTGGTTGAATAATCAAAACAACGTGAATGTGATATCACTGAGAAAGGATTTGATACTGTCTGGGAAATCCATATGAAAATCTTTTTTTTATCCTTTCTTGTATTATACAGCGATTGGATCGTTGGAAACAGTCACAGACAATGTTAAATAAATGCAACTGGGTATTGAAATTTGAAAATAATGTCTGTTGCATTTTAATATGTTCTGTCTTGATGTCATTTCAAATTGTAATATGCAATATTTTTACTTTCAAAATTATATTATGTTTCAATCACAGTTTCTCATCAAGTTGTGAGCATGTGTATCATTATTAATTTGGAAGTGAATACAATACGCTTTTCCGGCACAAATTACGCTTAATATAACTTTTCTAGGATACCGTCAGTTTTTATTACCAAATGAATTGATTTTTATGTTGAAGTATCATAATATGTTTGGTATAACTATGTACGTTCTACGTTGTAAAAACTGCACGTTCCGGTCAGAATGCTCTGGCCGTAGTCAGCTA
>JZLH01S0063479.1:24011-59709 GCA_001188425.1 Eucidaris tribuloides | reverse complement strand
CATAATTATCTCAGGAGTTGGGGAAAACCTGCTGTCATGATCAAACAAACACGGGATCTGGTTTACAAACAACGGAAGTGAACACGTAATGCAAGTGCATACATCACGTACTTACACAGAAATTGGAATAAATGTGTGTTGCTTACCTGAAAAATATCTCCGGGAGGAGATAATTGTGTGATACCTATGTGCCGCGGTTGAGACCTCCATTTTCAGCCCAAATTTCAGTTCCAGAGCATCTCAATTTCAGAAGGCACAGAAAATTTTTGATTTTTTTATTTCCAGAGACCCCCAAATTTGCCATTTTGCTTCTGATTTTTTGCTCGCCCGCACCGTTTTGCGGCGGCCGGGCCAGAGCATTGCTATTTTAGCACGGCGCGCCGGAACTTTGCCATGGTGCAGTTCCGGAGCATAGCATTTTAAGGTTTTCTGAAGCCTTAGCTCCAGTTCCGGAGACCTCCATTTTTCGCTCAAGCCAGTTCCAGAGCCCCCGATTTTTGACTTCAGTGCGGCAAATAGGTATCACATTGTAAGTCGAGTGCCCCCAAGTCGAATTGACGAACCTTTCCAATAAAAATGACAAAGCCAGAGTGGGAAAATTATGGATTTGACTTCGATTGTCGTTAAAATGTACATTGGTGTCGGGCACAAATACACAATCAAAACCAAAGCTGCCACTCGTAGAGGAAACCCCCTACCATTGGGGACTTCAGCCAACCATGGTTTGAAGGGGATTGTACTTCATCAATGACCTTTGACCTCTCTTCCCCCCTCATAGATCAAGACCCACCTCCAGGGGATGTACACGCACCCATCAACGGCTGAGCAGTGCCTCCACAATGCTCTCAAAGTGGTTACAGCATTCCGGTTTATTGGACTGGACTATGATATACAGGTACATTTATTACATATATTGTATTTGTGCACACATACTTTCATTCCCATTCTTAAGTCATGTTAACCCTTCGTTTTGTGTGTAAAGTGTATTGAGGTTCCCTACAGCTACAGGTATAAAAATGCCACATAAGGATTTCTTGTTGTTGAAACAGAAGTGTTTCAAAATGAGTGATTTCCAAGGCATTAATAGACAATGAAGGTCTGTCTAAAAATATAATGAGAGAAAATTCCATTTTTTGGTCATGTAATCAAACTACACACTGCCTTTCATATTGATAGTGGTTATGTTGGTTTAGTTCCATACCTGCTAACTGATTTTTCATTTAAAAAAACAAACATTTTTTAATTGACTTTGAGACCATCAGTAGTGCTGAACAATTTCAGATGACTTGTTTTAATACAAATTATGTCAGAAAGGTTGAATATTAGAGGAAATGTAAACAAATAAATAAATAAATAAATCTGAGGATGATCATAACATAATTTAAGCTCCAATATTTCCCATCGATTGTGTAAAAATGGACTGTGTGTCCAAAAACATCCAAACACTCAACCAAGCCAAAAGATTAACTGAAGACCGGAAGCTGTGGCGAGATGTAGTGAAGTGGAAGCCATCACACATCCCAGCGATGGTGTAGATGGCATAAGTAAGTAAGTATTTTTTCCAAGTTTACTTAAATTCGAGCCCATCATTTGTGTATTTTAAAAAAGACTTTCAAGATGGGCTGTCCTTTGACCCCCGCTACTTTCACTGCCCTCTCCTCCATAGGGGTAGAGGCACTGTATGAATGGATGTCTTGGACTTGATCACGCTATTTCTCTTTTCATTTTCAGGCCATCGATATCACCGATCCCAATCCCATCTCTCTCTTGCTACTGTGCCAGCATCTATACCAACGGCTACCACAGTACATGCCAAAGACATCGGTGGAATTCACTGGCTCCCTACACGCTACTGTAGCAAGACAGGTATGTATGGAATAACACCAGGGCCCTGTTGCATACAATTTTTACCAGAGATTGCATAACATTTTTACCAGAAAACTATCTTTCAGGTAGTGCTGGGTGATATTTTGATAATATCAAAATTATTCAATTTTGAAGAAATATCTCATACTCGATAATTATCTCATGATTATTTCAAAATATCGCCGGAGGCACGATATGGCCCAAAATACCATTGATTATGAAAACCTAGTGGGGTAAATGCATACATTGCAGTCGGAGGGGCCAAGAAATCCCCATAGCTATGAATACTCTGCACACGAGTGCTACTGCCTGTAATCAGAAACAGGGAGGTGAGAATAAAAGAGAGACCTCCATTCTGTTCAGCTATCAAACTTGTGGTATCACAAGCAGTAGTACATTTAGTATAATTGTCAACAAATATAACAACTCTGTCAATGCACTGCCCACCAAAATGCTATTTATAAACAATTGGCACCATGAATCTCCCGATCTAGTTACAGGAGGGTCTCCAGAAAGCAACATTGTTTTGACCACGTTTTGATAACAGCCCTACAGGGCGCACTGTTAATTTAAGCGTAAAATAGATTTATCTTATTCATCACAAATCTGTTTTTCAACTAAGGCAATATATTGTGTTATCAATGATGTTTTAACCATGATAATCGAATGAGTTTTAGATCAAATATCGCCAGCTCTAGGTAAAAGTGTTATGCAATGTTATGCAATGTAACGAAGTCTGGTGTATAAAACCAATGAGGAGTTCTCCACACTTTAATCACAAAAACTGACAGTGTTATCAATTTAAGAATCCCCCATAATAAGGAATAGCTAAACTTCTAACATTCATAACTATTGAACGGTTCAGCCAAATGTGCTCATACTTTTACCATTTTCTATCTCTTATTGTTCTGTATACTTTGAATGCAGATAAATGTTTGGTTTCATTCCATTTTTAAAAGATGTAAAAATAATGTGATTCTTGAAAAAAGAAATGATCAATTTTGTAACACACTTGTATGAAACACTTTGTTCTTGATCAACTTCTCAGATACTGTCATATACAAAAGAACCCAGATATGTTTACAGTGTCAATTCAGTGATATTTTTTTTAACGAGGTTTTTGTCTTGTAAAGTTGCATAAACAGAAGACCTGCCCATGAGAGAAGAACAAAAATGACACCCCCCCCCCAAAAAAAGAAACCCATATCTACATATTACTTCATCATCTCATACAGGTGCGACTGACCAACCCCAGCAACAAGCCGCTGACCTACCACGCCATGATCGCCGGGCGCGACGCCCGTGACTTCCGGCTGTCCCGCAGCAACCAGGTGGTCATCTCGCCCAAGGGCAAGCACGACCTGCCCATGGAGTTCACCAGCCGGTTCCTGAGACCGGCCGAGGCGGTGCTAGTCCTGGTGGGCCGGAGGGCTGGGTCGGCCTGCGGCACCACGCTGGTCTTCAACCTCCGGACATCCATCGATAACATTGCACCAACGGTGAGTTAATATGTGACCCACTGGTTTGGGGATTACTCCCCCAGAGGACAACTCTTCCAGGGACCAGTCCCACCTGACAACTCCCCCGAAGGACAAGTCCCCCACAAGAGTTTAAAGGAATTGTATAACAGTGTTTCCAGTTTAAAAAATCTGAGCTACATGATTCCCCATGCTACCAGTGTCTCTGATACGGTCTAAAAATGAAGCCCTGAAAAAATTGCAGTTTAAAACGATCATTAAGTGCTTTAAAAAAGTGAAAATCATTGAGAGACCATTTCAGGTTTCCCCCATAGACTGCTGTGTTGCAGAATTTCCTATCGGCTGATAGGAAAATATGCATCTGCACATATTGCACTAGTGACAGCATAACTGTCCAAACTTTTGTGTTCTGGGGTGTTTATTTGTCAATTCAAACACTGTCAGATATGTCAGATAGCAAATTTCAACAATTTTTTAAACGGGTCTTTCACAGTGTTATATAGCGTCTTTAACGGCAGGGGATCTCTTTTGCATGCCTAAATATTAACATTGTGAAAATACAATGGCATTTAGAAGGAAATGCCATCTGGGAACCTTTAGAAAAATACAGGAGCTAAAAACTCAGTTTTAGTGGAATTATAGTGACCGTTAAAACTCTGATTTGAATTTTTTTCTCGCGAGGAAAAAATTCCTACCATAGAATGTACACTAAACGGCTATTGTTTATCTTTCGCATTTTTCAAATTCTACGTGATCACTGATACCCAGATTTCACAGACATGCCCTTCATCAATAGCCCAAGGGCATGGGTTATCTTGTCCTGGTTTGCGGGGATGTTTGCAAATGAGATCCACTGCCTTTAACAATGTTTTCAGCTTTAAAAAAAAAAGAGTTTTCTTTGGTAGATTTGTTCTCCGGAGGGGTTGCCTTGGGGGGGAGTTGTCCTCAGGGGGAGTGGTCCTCCTGAGGATCTGTCCTCCAATGGAGTTGTCCTCTAGGGGAGTTGTCAGGTGGGAAGAGCTCCCTGTTTCTCACAAATACAAATCCACATTGAATATTTCATATGAAATTACTATTATTTTTCACTGAAAACTACCGTTTTACTCTATTGGTTTGAATTGTGTAACAGAAGGGGACTTTACACCCCCCCCCCTTTCACTGACTGTCTTAAGGTTAGACAGTGTTCATTCTTTGATTTTTTTAAAGACACCCATACCTTGGATAATGGTGTAATTTTGTCTTTTACGCCTTTATCTGGGGTATTTTCCCAGATATTGGACCTGTATTTCACCTATTCAGCATGAATTCTACAAAAAGTGCCCCCTATTTCAGCATTTCTCAAGTGTATATTATATTGTAGAAGTTGAGCCAAAAATGACCATTACCCTAGAAAAGAGGTATGCACAGCGTCCACCCAACCCAAGAAGTTGGGGGGGGGGGCGGGATTTACACACAGTACGCAAAATGTAATCAGTTTGTCATACAGTATTTTGACCCTCGATGCCTTTCTTACCACCCTCGTCTATTTACCGCCTTTTAGGCCACCTTCAAGTGTGAGTCGCCATGCTACGAACTCCATAAAGTGGACCTGGCCGTTGTCAACCCTTTCAACGAGCCCGGCGACTTCAAGATCGTCCTGGTCGTGGCCAAGACGCCGTTCCCCGGCAGCGACGCCAAACAGAAGGGCCTCCTGAAGAACAGCAAGGGCGCCCCCAAAAAGGTCCGATCCAAGATCGACCATGGCCAGAAGAAGGAACGGACGCCGACACCGACAAAAGTGGACGAGCAAACAGTCAACGGCGATCTCTTTGACCGTAAGTTAGCACTTTTACTTCCGCATGCAGAATATGGCATACAAGATATATGGAGTTTTTTCACAATGATTCTTAGAGGCTTACGTTTCTGTTTTAGTCAGGAGCAGGATACTACTGCTGTTCTTTTGAAATTATACAGGAAGCAAGTGACAAATTTGTTATTTTTCATAAATGAGCAATTTGTGTCTGTTATGACATTTTTACTTAAATATATTTCAGTTCAGTGATTATTTCTTCTCCAATTTTCTCTAAAAGTACAGCTTACCTATGACATTTCAAAATGATTTTGTTTTTAGTTTTAAAAAAGAAAACAAAATATCAGCTACCCTCCTTTTCATCTCAATGTGGGCTTTCTTCGTACAGTCAAATCTGTCGTAGCAGCCACCTCTCTATAGCAGCCAGGCTGGCTATAATGGCCACTAAAATGATTTCCTTGGAGACAAATGATGTGTTTGATAACCTGTTTATAGCAGCCACCTGTCTATACAGGCCACATTTTTCATTTCACGTGGAAGGCCACTGAAGATAGGTATCACTTTAGATTAATTGATTGATAAAGAATGACTTTCTTCCTGTTTTCCTTCCTCCAGATGACACCAACGGTTCCCTAGGTGCCTTCTTCTGCAACCAGCACTCCGTTCACCTGGAGGGGGCTGGCTCTGGGGTGGTGACCATCGACTTCTTACCCTTCTACACTGGCAAGCAGCAGTGCTCCGTGCTCTTCATCAACGAGTCGGTGGGGGAGTTCCTGTATTCCATAGAGGCCACGGCGACACTACCCCTGCCCTCCTGCCTGCCGTTCGTACCCACGAGGCACAGCGTGCGGATCAGCAGTGCAGCTGCAGCAGGTGCGTGTTGACAGTTTTGTTTATCATGCATCATTCTTTTGTTGTTGTTGTTGTTGTTGTCGCTGTTGTTGTTGGTAGGGATGGGGCCAGGGTAAAATGTTATAGGGTCAAAAACCTATGGCGATTTGAAAAAGGTCATAAGCTCCAAATACACACTTATCGGTGGTGCATATCGAAGCCATGGGGTCTTGCAACAACTATGGTGGAAAATCTTAGGGAGTGATGTCTTCAAAACACAAAAACCTGATCATTTTCGTGAATTTGAAATCCCCTGACCCTCCCCCACCCCCACCCCCTGCTCTGAATGTCAAGTTATAATTAGTGTATGATATTACATGTATGCAATCTTCAGATATGTTGGCGCTAAACTGTCTTCAACATGTCAAAACCCATTCCCACACGATTCCTCATAATTTACTGACCATGTATGGTACATTATTGGGGGGCTTTTCAGGAAAGGGGCTTGGCTATAAAACTTCCTTCAACATGTCAAAACCTCTTCCAAAATGATATCTCACACTTTACTAACCATATTTCTTATTAATTGTTTTTTCTTACCTTTCAGGAAAGGGGCGTGGCATGTACGGCGGAGACGACCGCATCATCTACTGGCGCTGCGACAGCAACGCCGTCCTGAACGAGGAGCTGATGATCCCCATCACCAACTCGGCCCGCGAGAGGGCGCTGGTCGTGGCCGCCCAACAACGCATGTCCGACACCGAAATCCGCCGTCGCCAGTTGACTGGAACGCTTGCCAGCGGGTCGGTCACAGCGGCCGTCGCGGCGTTGGGACTGACGGACGACAGTGTAGTCAACGTGCAGTCGTTCGTATCGAACATCAAACCGGCCCCCAAACCCGAGGGGACCAAGTTCACGGTGGAGATGAATTCCAAGTTCTTTGAGGGCCCGTCCAGTATCTTTGTTCCCTCGCCGCTCTCGCAGAAACCCAAATCAGCCGAAGACATCGTCAAGAATGGGCATAGGGTTGAACGGTCTCCTGCTGGTCTGGTGGGGTCCTCAGGTAATCATTTGATTTGTATTTCCAGTTTATAAAGAAGATACATAGACGATGAAAGACGATCCAATACAAGGTCAAACATGCTGATGAAACCAAAGAAACAACAAAATATTCATGATACAAATATTGAAAAGGCAGACCAGCAGCTTTGTGACATGGCAGTAGGTTTGGTAGGGATAAATAAAGAGTCAACATACACCGGGATGTATTCCATTTTTATGTAGGAAATATAGAAACAATAAATTATTGGAAGGTCTGAATGAAAATAGGTGTGTACGTAAATTGCCCATGAAAAGTTACACTATCAAGATATCCATGAATGAATATCACCTTAACCCATTGCCTCTGAGATTCTGTAATATGCCTAGAGTTAATACATGACACAACCGGTTCCCGTAGTCAGTGGGTTAACCCTACGCGCAATATATCTGCAACGTGAATAGCTCTCGCCACGACATTTCGTCACTTTTTTCCTTCGAATCTCCCGCATCTTTTAAGACCATTTTCGCGACATACGGGTACGTGGTTCCGGAGTTACGCATAATTTTGTACGTGCATGTCGCACCAAAAATTGCTCAAAAACGTGATTTCATGTACAATTTGAATACAAATTGTGTTTTCAGCCAAAAATCATAAATGTATGAATATTTTTGCTATTACTGATTAAAATTGATTAATTTTAGGCTATTTATGATTGCAACAGTGTCACCGACAAATTTCCTGGAAAAAACAATAAAAACAAAAGGTCAAAAAACAAAGAAATACATAAATTGAAAAAACAATAAAATACATAAGGAATAAGTTTAGATATCATAAATTTGTGGTGGTACATTTGCTAAAAACTATACAAAGAGTATCTAGACCAAAAACTTAGCACATTTGGAGCTTTATTTAGTGGCTTAGAGCAAAAAGACTTTACTCATAAATCATGCATAAATTAGTATAATTAATTGACAACATTATTTTTTTACAAAATAATAATACAATTTTGCAGAGTACGTGATGTGCGACGTGCGTGCCGATTTTCGGTGCGATCGCGCAGTCGACGGCCGAGATCAGAAGGGGGGGCCTCCGAGCCCCCCCCCCAGTATTTTTATGGAGCCAAATAGCCCAGTACAGTACGGGTTAATAACAAATGTCAACTGCATGGTTTACTCTAACACTATAGTGTATCGTGAAACCATTCACTCGTATCTTTTCACTTTTTGAAAGCATTAAATAATCATTTTGAAATGCAATTTTTCAGGGCTTCAGGGCACTACACCAAAACATTGATAGCATGTGGGGCCATGCAGCTTAAATTGGAATCATTGTAAAACACTGCCTTTAAAGATCGAGTTCAGGATTTGCACACCAAAAAATGGCAGTGAATGAAATCGGCTGAAATCATTCACAATGTGAGGATTAGTATAAATAAGCACCAGTCATGGAACCTTTGGGTAGAATATGTAGTTTTTGGTAAAAATCTGGACATTTAAACTTCAAACTGTACAAAGTGATGTGCCTGTTAATTCCAAATTTGTCCAATCAGCCGTTAGCTGAAGGTCACGCAGAGTTCAGCTTGACCATGCATATTATCGTACGTAGACAACCACCGTACCGCAGCACTCTGCTGGTCATACCAATGTACACATAACCGTGTTCTGCAATTCAAGCAAAATTTAAACTCACGGAAAGAACAATATTCTGGTAGCATATTGTTATGAGTTTTTCTCATAAAACAACAAATTCATGATGTTTGGATCTCAAACTTTCAGCACATTATTTGTAACTGTACTTAACTACTGTTTGGTAATGATAATGAAGGGAAGTGGTTATCTTGCTAATCCTGAACCCAATCTTTAATGCACTTAATGATCATTTTGAAGTGTTATGTTTTTCAGGACTTCATATTTACACTTCACCAAAACATTTTTAGCATTTAGGCCATGCAGCTCAAAAAGGAATCATTCATTGTAAATCACTGCTTTTTAAGTTAGCAACTCACAATATTAACTCCTTGACTGCCGTTACATTCTTCCAACAGGCGTCATCATGGACGATGGGAACATCCCCCTCCCCGTCCGCTTCACCCCCAAGGGAGCCGGCCACTACCCCTGCCGAGTGGTGCTCCGTTCTCCCAACGACATCCGGGTGTACCAGATAGAGTGTACAGTCAACCCGGAAGGCACCGTGGCCCAGATCGAGTTCACCGCCCCAGTACACCAGTCTGTTTCTCAGGACATTCCTATAGTAAGTGATGTTGTACTATATTGTTTGTACTATTACATCAAGAAGAATTTTAGTCTATCCCTTCAATGTTTGTAATATTTTGCAAATTTATTCATTTTTAACAATAACTACGGTATAAAAAAAAATGCACTTACTTGCAGTCACTGGATTCTTGATGTTGCTAGACAAGCAAACAATTTGATGACAAAAATTTATGGTACACTGGGGTACCAAACAGAAATCTGCCTTGTTAAATTATTTTGTTTTTCAACGCTGTACCTTAGTTTACCAAACTGTCTAAAGGTTATTTTTGTAGAGTGTCTTTCAATGTTAAAGAAATCTTTGTGTTCAAAGTGTTTTGCTAAGTGTTCTTGTGCAACACTAAATTGGTTAAAAATTACAACTTAAACAGTATTCCTACTTGATTTCTCATCAGTTTATGTCCTTATGTTTTGGACCTGTGTTACACCAGCACCATTTTTATACAACTATATTTCTAATGAAGACAAGAGGGTACTACACAATGTGATACCCCAGAATACCTTGTGATGCATCATTTGACTATCATTTGAGTGACTGAATATACAGATAAAACTTTCAAACTTGCATGCTTGTTCTCTTTTTCTATAGATAAACCAAACCAGTATGGACTGGCCGCTGAAGTCAGTAGTAGAGGGTCAGGGTTTCCATGGACCCCCGTTCCTCCTCGCTAAAGCCATGCAGACCACCTACTACCCTCTCATGTTTAGACCCAACTTTGAATCTCTCATAACCGTAAGTACCAGACATTTTAAGTTTTTAACAACTTAATCTACAGTATTCAAATATTTGAGTGTTGGCTGTAGAAGAAAGACAATAGAAAATGCTTGTACTAAGATGAAGAAAGTTAACATTGATTTCTCATATGTTTATATAAATTCTCACTCATCCAGGTAGTAGATAATGAACTTGAAACGTTAAAACTAGTCAACTGGACTTACTTGTTTATTGAAATTCGACGTTTCGCGTCCTGTCTGGGACGCTTCCTCAGGCCGACTGATCTTCGGCAGTAATTGGTTGTTGACCGCTAACGGGGTCATAAAAAACTGTTTTTGTTGGTTATTAGTGATACATGTGGAGCATTGAATAATCAGGGCTTGTTTAAATCACTGTAGAAAACACATCACATCACATCACATCACAGGCAACAAGATTAGTGATAGGCAGGTAATACCATTTTTCATACCTTTTTCCTGATAAGCATTTTTTTTTCTGAAGATAATTTGTTGTAGAATTTTATGTGTGCTAACTTGTAGGTATTGATAATCTGAAACAAATATTACAAAAGAAATTCCGTCATCATAACTTCCAAAAGTTGTGTTCAACTGTAACATGAAATTTATCACAGCTTGAAAATTTTGCGGACTACAGTTCCTTATATTGCTATATGTGAAACTCACATCACAGTGGCAACTGTGCCATTGTTCACAAAATGACTTTCATATATTGATACATGTAATGATGCACATGTTTTTTGTGACAAAATATCAACTTGCCATTCCAAAATGATAAAAAGAACATAAAGATATACAAATGAATAGTTATAATCGTACAATTAGATAACAAGATAAATTAAGAAATTAATCAATTGAATACAGTAGAACTATGGGTTTATGAATTAATGTTTTATTTAACGGTTCAATAAAACGTGTTGAGATTAACTGTACCATTTTTATTTATTCATTCATAATTCTTTTTTAATCATTTTGTATTTCTGACATGATATCTCGCAGACATATAGTACATACTGAAGAATTATGAAAGCATTAATTATGTTGTTGAGTGAATATCTTGTTTCTACCACTTTGCATCTACTCACATTCTGGTAATTACAGGAACCCAGTATCGGAACCAAATTTCTCGTACCAAGTGTTACTCGTGTAAGATTGAAATGGAAATAATAAATAGTACTAGCATGAGTCTGTACCATACACTGACTAGATATCTAAATTGTGTTGTAATAGTGGGTCTGTGCAGCATGTTAACCCATCACTTTCTTATGCATCAGCACCATTGTCAGTAATCATTTCACATGTTATGCTGGTCGGAATTTAGACCCTTGGTCACATGTCTAGTCAAAAATACCAGTTATATGGAATGTTGGTTAGATGTACAGTATATGCCTGTATGGTATTGAGATCCATTAACTGTCACTTTCTTTTATCAGTGTTCATAATATCTATTACTAGACAACTCTTGTCGCTGTGGTTTTTTTTTTTTTACATGTATAACTGTTTGTTTGTTTATTTATTTATTTATTTATTTATTTATTTATTTATTTATTTATTTATCTATTCATGTATTAATATCAATTAATTTATTCATTTACTTATTTATTTATTCATTTACTTATTTATTTGTTTATTTACTTTATTCATTTATTGATGTATTCATTTATTTATTCATTCAATTACTTATTTGTTTGTTTATTTATTTATTTATTTATTTATTTATTTATATATTTCTTCATCTATTTTTGTATATCAATTATCATTTAATTACCTGGGGCTCAACAGTGAACAAGTTGATAGAATCACCTACAATGTCATATGTCACATGAACCCTCCCATCACATGCCACCAACCTTCGCCACCCCCATCCCCACCCCACCCTACCCTATGCCACACTACCCCACTTATGCCTGTTCCCCATCCCTCACATCTGTGTATAAAGCATGTACCCAGTATAAATAGTGGTCAGCCCCTTCAATGTTCCTTAACCCATATCTGCCGATCTACGGGAAAATCTGTAGAACTGTTAAACGTTACTATCGCCGATCTACAGGAAATACCGTAGAATTTGTTATTCATATGATTTTAATATGACTTGATTTACTCACCAATGAAGATGAGAGAATCGATAGATTGTTTGTTAAAATTACAAATTATAATCTGTACTTTACAATGATAAATAATTTGCCCATTCTATTTCATGCATTTCAGTAAAACAATGCTTATTTTTATGAAGATTTTTTGAATGTCCGTTTTACGGCCCGGCATGTTGATAGTTTACACAGTAAAATGCCATCGGCAGATATGGGTTAATGTTAGTGGGTTTGGTGATGGCTGTACAATCATGTAAATGATGTTGTTTTGATATGAATATTGATGAGTGGAGTATATGAATTATTTGAAGAAAAACCTAGCTATTCAAGGTTGAATTTAACAGAGATGGAGTCAAAGCCAGCCTCGAGGTCATTATACAAATGTGTACTGATACGAGAGTCTCTGGTTAAAACTATGAGGAGCCCGAGGTTACGTGGACTGTACTATTTTCCCATGGGGTGCAGCCCCGAGGGAAAATAGTTAACAGTCAATGTAACCGAGGGCATCATAGTTTCAACAACGGACTCTCGTATCAGTACATATTTGTTTTATATCCGTCATGGAATTAACAGGGAAACTACACAAAGTTTAAAAAAAGGAAAAGAAAATTTATTTACGGTACCCCTACGAGTGCGTGTGTGTTGCATGGCACACAGCTGCACGATATTTTTTTTTGCGGTATGGATAGGGATACAATTCCATAAACGTATACTCTAGTTAGTCGAGTACCAATTTCATTAACCTGTAAAACACTAATTTAATCCTTATTCATATTTCAACTGTAATCAAAACTCAAACTTGACGGATCTAACTCAGTGTTAATCTGAAACTTTGCTAGACTTCCATACGGGTGTAGCACGCTATAATGTCTTTCACGCGCATGGAAAAAAATAGCGTACAGTACATTATAACTGTATAAACTTCCTCCACAAAATTTGTCTTCCCTTACAAAACACGTTTGGTTAAGATTTACTAAACTCAGTGAGCGTGCAAAATGGCAAATAGAGCACTGAAACATTTTAAAAAGTTTATTAAGACACAATTGCGACATATTTTTAACGTGGGGTGTTATTTTCTGGCTTTTGTTACAAGCCGTGAATCGACTATTTGGGTTTTGACGTCATTATGTATGACGTCAAAACCCAAATAGTCGACTATTTCTGAATTGACGTCACAAGGGCGACTCCTCCTTGGATCTAGTTGGAATATCATTAGTCACATGATGCACAATTGACCAACCATGTATCAACAAACTTACAATGACGGTTATAAATC
This sequence comes from Eucidaris tribuloides, assembly GCA_001188425.1. Taxonomy (NCBI): domain Eukaryota; kingdom Metazoa; phylum Echinodermata; class Echinoidea; order Cidaroida; family Cidaridae; genus Eucidaris; species Eucidaris tribuloides. The sequence continues at coordinate 46,335 of JZLH01S0063479.1, read as the reverse complement.
TTGCTAGCCTTGCCCTTGGCTTCAGACCGAGTCGTGTACAAAGTCAATGTAAAAAATATTTTTCCAGCAGGCTTTTGATTCTGAATGGTCGGCCTCGAATCCATCCCTGGAAATTAACTATTTGCAATATTTCATTTACAAACATTTTCAAACATATCATGTATGTGTGTTCATGTTTGTCAGTTTGGGTGTATATCTGCATGTGTTTGCATGGTTGCAAGCAAGAGAGAGAGAGATAAATACATTAGAACATTACTTGGAACTATTTCAAGTGCTGTAGACAGGACAAAACTGCTCAGAGTTGTATGGCACTTTTCTGTTTTTGTTTCCTTCTTGATAATCTTGTGTGGTCTCATGCCTCTGTACAAAAGATACATGGAAACATAGAACAAAAACCTCAAACCTAGATCATTTTTAAGCCTCTGTGTGTAAACTATAAATCAGGGATTCTCAATTATTATTGTTGGAGTGCCATATTTGTTGTCAAGAATTTGCACTGTTCCACTATCCAACACGTGAAGCGAGTGCAGCGTTGCGGCGTGGGGTCCAAGGGCCCTGGCGGGGGTCGAGGGGGCGGAGCCCCTCCCCTCCCGAAGCTTTAAATATGAGGCCTTTTTAAGAGATCCAGAATGGCTTTAATTAATATGAAAAACATAAAAACAAATTTAAAAAAATACAAAATTTATTATTTTTTTCATAGCGGATTCCATGCGCCACTTCGAAAGGCCCGATGCGCCAAAAGTGGCGCCCGCGCCACTATTTGAGAACCCCTGCTATAAATCCATAAGACTCTATCTAAATACTAAAAGAAGCAAACAAAATAAGATCAAGCCAACTGTCAAAATTTAGTCTGTTTCCTTCCTTTATTAGGAAATTCCATACTTTAAAAAAGTAGACATTTTAACAAGATTTGTCAATTCTGCTGTCCAAACTAATGAGGAATGTTGTGTTCATGTTTTAATACCAGTAAAAGGCATTGATTGGCCATGTGGAGTAATTCATTTCTTTATGAAACACAAGGGATAAAATTGCATGTCATATATGGGATATCTCTATGCCTTGTATGACAAGCATCATTATGATGCTGGTATTAACACATGAACACAACATTCCTCATTTGTTTGGACAGCAGATTGAAAAATCTTGTTAGAATGTCTACTTTTTAAAGCATGGAATTTCCTAATATAGGAAGGAAACAGACTGAATGTTGACAGTTGGCATGATCTTACTTTGTTTGCTTCTTTTAGTATTTTGATAGTGTCTTATGGATCATATTTACCATTACTTCAGTCAAAAAGCAGAATTCTCTCTTGTTGACCACTTGTGCACACTACCTTCCCACAGTAATATAATCTACTCCCATTCATCTCTTGTCTCTTGTCTTATTCAAATCGCAGGGCAAACTGATGTTAATCAACACGGACGACGGGACGGAGCACTTCTTTAACTTGAGGGGAGAGGGACAGAAGCCGCTGGCTCTGGATCATATTGTGGTAGAATGTCAAGCTAGACAAAAGTAAGTACATGAAGTTCAAACAAAATGTTTCACCATTACTGCACCAGGGGAGGGTATAATTGTGTGTCCCCCCCCCCCCAAAAAAGATGATGATGATAATAATAATGATGATGATGATGATGATGATGATGATGATGATAATAAAATAGATAAATAAATACAAGTAAAATAAAAAAATAATTATCTGCAATATTTCTGCAACAGCCAACAGTTCTTGACTATTGTTTTACAACCTTTCATTAGAGTCTTGCGAACATTTTGATAACAAATTCGTCTTTTTTTAACTTTACAATTAGAGTGTGGCATTGCAATAACTGTCCGCAAAAAAAAAACAACATTTTTGCTAATGAGAAAAGTGGCAAAGAAATGAGTTATTTCTTCATGTATAATTAATTAGCTTATATTTGCATAATTAGTATTATTTTACACTCTCATATTTAGGTCAATATTAAAAGCAAAATTTCATGACAAGCACAGTTTAACCCTAAAAAGGCTGGGGGGGCGGAATCGCCCCCCCCCCCCAGATGTTTCGCGCAAAATGTCTGCAACGCGCGAAGCAGTTGCCACGGCATTTCATGACTTTATTCTCTCGAATGTCGCGCATCTTTTGAGACCAAATTTGCGACGTCCGGGTACGCGGTTCCCAAGTTACGTAACATTTTGTACTTGCATGTTACCCCAAATTCTATCCAAAAAACAATAGAAAACAAAAGGTTGAAAAAACAAAGAAATACATAAGAAATTTGAAAAAACAATAAAATACATAGGAAATCAATTTTGATTCCGGATTTTTTTCAAATAAACTTGCTAAGAATACCATAAAGAGTGTCCAGACACAAAAATTAGCAGTTTTGGAGCTTTAATTAGTGATTTACAGCTTAATTATTATTTTATGCATAAATTAGCATAATTAATTGATATGAAATTAATTCCTGGTAATTAACTATACAGTCTTGTAGATTACATGATGGGTAACGTGCGTGCTGATTTTCGGCGCGATTGCGCGATCGACGGCCGAGATCCCAGATATAGCATAGCCAAAAAAGCCCAGCCTGATTAGGGTTAAGATATCTGAGATACATAATCCTCCCTGTTTTAAGTGTCTTTGATAAAATCTAAAGAGGAGGTCCTGAAAAATTGTAGCTCAAAATGACCATTTAGTGCATTAAAAGAGTGAAAATCTGAGTACCCAGTTTTTGCTATTTCTGACCTCTGTGTTATAATTTGCAGTACATTGTAAGCATGAGTCCCGGGTGATTGTTTTTTTACTTACCAAAGTTTTGTATTCTAGGAAATTTATTTGTTCATTCAAGTACTATTACGTACCCCAAATATCACAGCTTGACAATTTTTTTCTTTCTTTCTATTTTTTTTTTAATTAAAGCTCTACAATGTTAAGTAATATCTTTAATGCTGCTAATAATAATGCATAATCATTGAAAGATGAATTTATGTTTTTGTTTTTTTTTTCTTTTCAGAGTGAAGCGTTTAATCCGAGTCCCCAACGTGACCGGCAAGAAGGTCTGCTATCGTGCCGTCTCCGATCTCTCCACCATCTCTGGGCCTCCTACTCTCACCGTTCTCCCAGCCAAGGAGGAAGAGTACTGCATCTCGGTGTCGCCATGGAAACGGGGTGTCTTCCAGGGCATCTTGTCCTTTATCGCTGGGAGCACGCAAAATCTAAGGTCAGTGCAGTTCAGCTTGCTTACAGTTTTCAGTCCTTATATTTTGTCACTTTTGTGCTAAAAAATATGTTTATAGTTCATTGACATTGTTTTGTTGAGGCATTCTCATTTTGTGCAGGTATTTTCATAAGTATTGTCATATTCAAATAGCTTGCGTGACACTTTTGTTGAAACATTTGTCTGAAATTTCACTCTTCAGAGAGTGGAAACAAATATATGTGGCATTATTATGACATGCCATATCTATCATACAGTTCTTATACATTGAATTAGCAGACATCTTTGTTAAAGGCTGGTATGCACACCAAACTGCTATTGATCAGATTTTATCCAAATAAAAATAGGTACATAAAAATGCAGTATTTAGAATTTTGGATCCATACATTGTACAGTTTTTGAAATATAAATGATAAATCATTTGAAATTGGGCCATTGTTCAAGTTGTATTTTGTGTCGGTTGTACAGATTTCAAACAATGGATGAAGCTTTCATATGCTGATTTTGAATTTGGTAGAGTCCAACCATAACAAAGATGTGCATTGGTTAGATTTTTTGATCTTACAAACTTTCATCGGCAAGTATTCACTTTTCACTAGATCATACATGAATCGGGTCTGGCAGTCAGATTAGTTTAACGGATGTATAAAATTCAAATTCAGTAAACGACATTACATTTGAATCTTACATTGTAAGTAATTTAAGCTTATTTGGTCAATGAATTCATTTCAGGTGTACAAATCATGGACACTACCTTTAAAGAATGAAATATCCACAAAACATAAATACCATTATGTTTAATCATATATTTTTTTAATCTTGGTGAATTGTGAAATACAAGTCATATACATAAAGCTTTTACAACATATCTAAACTGTCATAAATGTTTCACTCCATTACAGGGACGAGCCGGAGTCTGATCTCAACTCGGACCGACGCTCCGAGAGCGAACTGCGCCCCCTGAGCAGCAAGTCCTCCGTCAGCACCGTCTCCTCCTCGCACCACAAGATCCAGACCCAGGTCCTGGGCTACCGTGTCTGGTACTCAGTGGAGGTCAAGAGCAGCGCCCCGCCCCCGAGCGTGTCATCAGCGTCGCCTGCGCGGCCCAGTCAGCCACGCTCATGGAGGTTGACATCGTCAACCCCACCAAGGACGACCTGACATTCGACGTGCTGATAGAGGGCGACGGTCTGAGGGGTGACCCCAAGGTGACGCTGAGACCAGGCCAGAAGAAGATGTACCAGTTGGTCTACGCACCGGCCATTGTTGGCAGCTCAACGGGAAGGTGAGTCAACAATATCCCCCTCCCCCTCCCCCAAGAAAAAATGAATTCAGAAATGTCTATGAAAATGCTTATACGGTGGTCTCTGCATAATGGGGCAACATTTGATAGGGTACTCATACTCCTGATAAATGGATAAAATTAAGTAGAACATTTCTTTTGTTCCTTATTGATATTTACTCCACTTATGTGTAAACAATTGCCTTGAAAATGCCTTACCCTTCAAGCGGAGACCACTGTATAAACAATTGTTATCTAAATGGGGGGTTTCAAGTGCCACGATATTATAGTGTGTTTGGTACACAAAGCACATTGCAAAGAAATGCACATATACACACTGTGAGATGCATAGGTACATTGAAAATATCAGACGCTGTAGAAAAATATAAGACACATCCGGGTACTTTTGTATATAGTATCTGAAGAGTTGATTAAGAACACAGTATTTCACACAAATGTGTCATAAAATTGTGTTCGTTTCTGTTTTAGAATCACATTGTCATTGCTTTTTAAAATGTAATTTTGCTTAATTTACTCAAGAGGAAGATGAAATTGCTGTTGGATATGATCTAACTAGAATAGTACATTTAGTTGTCTGACAGATAAAATTGTGGCCCCTGTTGATAAACACAATAAGTGAAAGATATGATTCCCATCAAATTTAAAATTTGATAATGTTTCTAGTGAATTGAAATAAACTTGATGATATATCGTGTATACTGTCCCACTCTTCTGCAGTCTAATCCAGGGGGGTAAAGCTCCGCCATTTTTTCGTTGACAATTGAACCTCGAAATAGCGAACTATTTGCATATGCATTAGTTAGCTGCTCCTTTGTATGCGCATAAGTCCAATGTAGCAGAGGGAAAGAATAAATGGATAAGCGCGAAGGCAATGCGCCAGCAATAACGAAAGTCAAATCCCTTGATATATAAGAGTAGTTTAATGATATGCACGACCGCCTAACCAATGAAAACACTTATCGAGCCAACGCCCACATCAAGAGCCACGAAGGATGTAATCGATGCGTGATCGATCCGAACATAAATTATCGGACTGTCTGACAAACGGGGAAATAATAGAATACTAGTAAAGAGTTGTCCTACATCAAAAATTACTAGTAGTCAGTGGCGCAATTTCTCTTCTCGATTTGTGTGTGTGTGTGTGTGTGTTTTTTTTTGTGTGTGTTGTGTGTGTGTGTTGGTGTGTGTGTTGTTGTGTGTGTGCCTGTTGTGTGTGTGTGTGTGTGTTGTATAGGGGGAGGGGGGTAGAAGGAAGTTTTAAATCGCTTTAATTAGGAATTCTTTAGAACGATGGGAATGACTCGAACAATGGAAGCATTGCAGGTATGTGGCCTGTAAATTGGCAAAAATACCCCATTGAAACTTTTAAAATATGGATGGATGCCTTGGGAAAAATGAGAATAATGAGATTTAACGCAGGCACCAGTGAAGTCTTAGAATGCTAGCTCATTTGTTTGTCCTTTTTGAATTCATCGCGTGTACTCTTATTATTAATTGTTTTTATTTTGCTTGCCATTGTAACATAATTGTTTCCAGCAATAATGAAACTTGTCTACAAAAATTTGTCGCTGCCCCAAACCCAAATTACTTGTCAATGGGTGTAGTTAGGTATAGACCAATTCATTTTCAAGAAGCACTGGAGTTTATGTAGATATAAGGGCGGAGGCTTCAAAACAAGCAAGAAGAAGACAATTCAATTTCTGGGCAAGAATCAGTGCGTTGAGATGTCAGTGTTGTTTTTTCATGCAGGCTTGAAGGCCTCCAGCCTGTTAGATATAAGCAGTAGAAAAACAGCACCCAAACCAAAACAGGGTCTATAAAGTTATGGTAGCATAATAAAAAAAAAAATCAATATTTTTTTAACAAATTTGTCTGCTTTACCAAAATTATGCATTACCTTTAAGAAAGAATACTTGCATGCAATAAGGAAGTGTAAATTGCGCTAATATCAAACAATAAAGGCAGTGTAAAATTGCCTACTATCAAACACTCATACTAGCAAACATCAACACTACACAGACATCAAAAGTCAAAACATGTAGCATTGAACACTGTTATGCCAGAAATAATATACAAAGTAATAACTACATTTCAATAAATTTTATTATTTATTCAGTAAGTTTAAAAAGTCAGTTTTTCAATGCAGAGAGATATGTAAATTTAACAACTTGAATTTATCTTTATTTTTTGCCACAATACGGGTAGGCAATGTTGTGTATCCAAAGCCTTATAAAAATGATTATTCCAGACAATTCTGGTTTCAGACTGAATGCTTCAACATTTTGTTTATCACTTACGAAAAACTTCTTTTATGGGATAAGCCAAAGGAGAAATGGCACTTGAAATGTTTCGAAAACTTTTGTAATTGATAGGAAAATTTGTTGTTACTGATAATCACTGGAAACATTCTATCAATAGCTGTATATGCCAACCGGGGGGGAGGATCCCCTTGGGAATGTCATGTGACCATCTTTTCTATGCGTAATATTGAGGTAATGATCTTCAATTTGTCTCTAAAGATAAAACGTCGTTCGCATTTGCAGATGATAGCTAACTTCTTTATGTCATTGCAATACTTGTATTGAACCCTCGCGACACTTCGACAAAACAAATGGTAGACACTTGTTTAGCGTAATAAATTACAGCACAAAATGTATGGTTTTTGTGGGTAGAAATGTTGAACAAGTCGCAATTCGATAACACAGCCTTTCTTCACTGATTTTGGTGTGGTCATGGTGACAACAAGCTGTCATGGACAAGTCACATTAGCCACATTATTTTGAAATATTTAGTAACAGTTGATGTCTCAAAAAGGTTTTTAAAAAAATTAAAAAACCCCCCCCCCCCAATTTCGCGCCCCTTAAAATTTAAACAGTTTGTAGGCCTACAAATACATAGTTTAACTTTTGTATATCAACATATGCAAAATTTATCTTTTTTGTCATTGTTTTATGCTCAAACATAGCTGCGTACCTTTTTTTGCTCACGACAGTCCGCTTTTAATTAAAATCTGGAGTATTTTAGATGTCAATTTCTAGAATCTACTGCAGCTTGGGCTCAATTCATGTTTCAATAAAAACACCTGTTCTATATCTAATCAGATTTTTGTGGTAAAGTAAATTTCATTCCGTTAGCTGTTGATGTGGAAATCTACTTCCACTAGATATTGAAAAACTGGTCTTTTATTTCTTTCGTTCCAACATATCTTGTTTGGAAGGGGAAAACTATTTGTGATAGCAAATTTTCTTCTTTTTTGCGAAGTGAAAAAAAAAAATTTTTTTTAACGGCTGTGGTCTTCTGAGATTGGGACGACACTGGATTCTGGCATTCAGTGGGCTTAGTTTGTCTGGTGTCGATATTAGCAATTAAGTACCTGAAGATTTATAACTTTAATAGTAACAGTTCCCAGATGGGCAATCCTCAAAAATGCATATGCTAGTTTTAACTTATTACACCACAAATTTCTTGATATGATAATTTTGATCAGTGTAATCTGACATGCATAATTGTAATTTTTTTTATCATCAAGTTACGCAACCTTTCGTGTAATGAATTATGGGCAAACAAAATTTGAAAATTTGAATCATTTTATATTCATCAGAGCATTATGGTTCAGGCCACTGCCAGTGTACAAGAGATATCCAGTGAAGTATACTGTGTCACTTCAATGGTGCCATTTAAAGGCTGGCATAACACTTACTAAATTTTGATAATTCCCTGCGATTCTGCATGACCTTCCAGGCAATAACTATAACTTATATGATCGGTTCATAGTATAAATCAAGAAAAGTATAACAGCAATTTCCCAATAAACTTAGAAATCTTGTAAAGAGAATCAGAATCAAATATGTGATTGCACAACCCAGCAAAGAGGGTTCTATGACCACTGATCAAGACGATGCATCCCTAAAGTTTGCATAATAAAGACCTAACAATTCTTGCTTTCAGTGATGGTTTGGCCTCCATTCTGCTGATGTTATATCTTCAGCAACTGATGCTGTTACAGGTGTTAGTAGACTCTCTTCTCTTCAGCCTAGAATAGGTGAAGAGTGGCGACCATCATCACAGATCCAGCTGAAATGTAAAAGAAGAAGGACAATTATATATAAAAAAAAATCAGCATGATAATTTAGAAAACATTCAATGGAGTTAGTTCGTGGCACAGTATAACTGCATTCATTCAGTTGATGCGTATAAGCAGTTCCTGAGTGCGTATAAATAGATTGAACATTAGGCTTGTTAAAAATGTTCTATGTATTGGTTTTCTAGTCATTTTTGTAATGAATTGTTACATTAAAATTAAAGTTCATAACATTATGCAATTTTGCTATTCAAAGTATTGACTACTTGCATGACTGCTAACAATGAATATGCATTGAAAACAATGCGCAATGAAATAAAAAATGTTCCAACTAATGGCGTAATAGTGATTATATTTACTTAATCAGTATATATATAGCATATGACAATTCGCATTCATATTCAGCACATGTTCAAATTCAAGATTGCAATATGCACAACATGTTATGATGATTTTGCCTTACAAAAAGAGTCTAGAAACAGTGTCTAACTCGCATGGCAAATCGAATGTTGGTGTCTGGCAAATTTTGAGTAGTGGCCAAGTTGAGCTCAGTATGATTATTTTTATAATCACATTTATGCTAAGTTCTCTAAGAAACATTTATGTTTCAAGTTTGCAAGTTATGTAGCAAATCCAAATGCATGCTCACAAATTCCAAACGTGTTTTGGGGCATCACAAGGGAAATACGAGCAGGTCTGCATACATCCTTCATGTTGATTTTGATTTGATGTAAGATTAATAACTAGGCCCCCCATCTTCATTTGAAGTTTAGTGGAGGTTTTGGTGAACTGAATGTTTTGAAATAGTATCATTTTTTTATTAAATTCAACAATAGTCTTCTTAACATGCAAAATTCATACTTCAAGTAGAACTTAAAAGGGCTTTAAATGGAGTTTTCAGTGGGTCCAAATTATGCTTACATGTAAAACTGTGGCAACTCTATCTGAAGTCAACTGTCCATCTCTGATGTGTCTTGATGCTCTGCACAAATTGTTTAGAGTAGCACGACTTTTCTGAATAATAATACCCAAGGAATGACCATTCTTCTCGTTCTCTACTATCATCATCTGTCCGATTGTCTGATGGGGCAGCCTGTTAGAACAATATATAAAATTAAAATTTCATTATAAGTAAGTACTAGCTGACGCAAGGCCTGATTGATAGGTCATATGCCAATTTCCACATCTGAAATGGAAACACTGTTTCATTTTCGCCCACAAATTATTCTGCCTCATTGAAACTACTTGTCCTGATTAGTATTTTGTGGGCAGGTCTTAAAACGTCCAAGATTCCCAGAATTTTCTAGTTTTGATGAATAATACAATTTAAATCAAGATTATTCATCAAACAAAATTCTAAGGAGGTAGAATCATTTGGACATTAATTTCAGCTATGAGGCAAGTTAAATTTGTGTGGTGATTTTAAGCTGGTACTTTTTTATTTTAAGCTGTTCACTTACTTATGCGGAAAACTTTTGTTTTTATTCAAAAACATCTGAAACTAGAAAATAGGTGTTGGTTTGTGGCCAGGACATAGGACTTGAAAACAGGGAAAAATAGAAAGTCTAGAAGGACCTCTATATAACATATTTCCATGCATAGCAGGTTTTCGAATAAATGTTGCTGTGTGTGGTTTTGTTTGCTTCTATTTTTTTTCGGGGGGGGGGCGGGGGGGGGGGGGGGGGGAAGGTGGGGGTGGGGAACTGGGTTATCAATGGCAACCAAATCTTTTAAACATGATTTCATTCAGTTTGCATTATTCAGTGCATGGCATGGATTTATATTTACCTGCTCAATACGTAATATGTTTCAAATGACTGGACTCTCGACATTTAAAACTGAATCAACAACGAATGTTAACCACACTGTCCACAACAATCGCTTGACTGGCATGGCTGCCTTACGCCCGAGCCGCTGGCACGAAGTGGCAGCGTTTGGGTCGGTGGACTACATACCTGCCGCCTTACGCGTGACGGCCTGCACGATCATGCTCCGTACTGTTGCTTGCCTAGGCCTAGGTCTGGACATTTCGGAGGGGTTGTACAATCTAATCTAAACGGACTAAAGTCCAATGAAAACAGGCGGGGTATTTAATTTACAATGGGGGAAATTTTAATTCCGTCTTAAGTTCAGATCTACTTGTCCGTGACTGGTCAATAGCGTATTAGAATAAACTCTACCAACGCTAACGTTAACATTACTAACGTTAGATTCAAGTTACACTGGTAGATCTACAATGCCCGTACTACATCACACGTAAATACACAGCTACACCACAGTACGGTGCAACAAACTCCGCTGCCGGCTGAGCGGCTGGCAGGGCAAACTCATTTCATCTGAAAATACGAGAAATGAATGCCAATGTGATTAAGCATCAACTTACGGTAAAATGAAGCACCATACTGGTCACTAACAGCCAGTTCCCATGCATCCAATAAATTGGGCCTTAGAACAGCTGAGAAAGATGCAAATATTAACTTTTGACAGTGAACTAGCTGTTCGCGACGAGACAATTATTTTTGTTGCGCTGCAAGCAGAAGTGACGTCTAGGGGTCATGAAAATCTTTGCTATCAATTCTACGCCAGTTATTCTTAAAACCCATGTTTCAAATAAAAGAATTACTTTACAATACGTAATACCGCGCATGGACGTATTTTGCGTCACGAGATTCGGCCGCCATTGTTTTATGCAAATAGTTCGCTATTCGAGTTTGAAATGTGCAACGGTGGGGGGGCTTAATGCCATTGTCACCGCAATTACGTAGAGCGCGTAATAAGCTTTCCGTCTAGAAAAATATATTAATACGTCAATGGTCTAATCTTCCAGAATGAAGCCATTGGTGAGTTCTGGTATTCATTGAACCTGGTGGTTGAACTTTACGAAAACTACAACATTTTAATTTGTTTTTGGTATGCATGGTAAACATCAGTAGTCACAGAAAGACAGTCTCATCCGATGTTCTCGTCTTCTGTCCCATTTTTCCTCAGTTTAATCTTCCAGAATGAAGCCATCTGTGAGTTTTGGCACTCATTGAACCTGACAGCTGAACATAACAAAAACTACAACATTTTAATTTGTTTTTCGTATGCATAGTAAACATCATTATTCACAAAAACACATCATTTTTCACAAAAACACATTGTTATTCACAAAAACACAGTCTCATCCTATGTTCTTGTCTACTGTCTCGTTTTTCCGCAGTCTGATCTTCCAGAATGAAGCCATCGGTGAGTTCTGGTACTCCTTGAACCTAACAGCCGAGACACCATCACCCACGACTCTGCCTCACATGGAATGCGAGCTGGGGAAGTGGAGTCGTCAGTTCATCTCCCTCAGCAACCCCACGGAAGAAACTCTGGAGCTATCACCGAGCTGCTCCAACCCGGAGAACTTCACACTGGAGGTGGAAATTGACAGAAAGGTAGTTAAAGAAATGAAACATTCTTCACACTCAACAACAGAAAAAAGAAATTAATTAGATTGTATGTCATTTATCATTAGATTAGATTAGATTAAATTTTATTGTCCATCAAGAAAATTTCTTGTGCTCACATTTGACATATATAACATTTCCATATTACAAATTTAATAATTTGTAATATCAGTTTATAGTAATTGTGGATTTGATTGGGAAACTATTTCGATGATTCACACTCTTAAAGCATATTTTGAAAAGGCATATATTTGGACAATTGACGTAATTTAAAAAATATGTAGTATAGAATAAAATAGAGTAGAATAGAATAATAGTATAGAATAACTATATGATTGTGTGTATTCATGAATGCTTTACAGTTGATAACATTAATTGTTTTCATGCGACAGTAATTTTTTGTCAATTTTGACGTCTTAAAATTTGCCCGTCTATGATGAAGCATTCCTCACAAAGAATTCACAATCTTTTTAAACCTTTTGAATCTCAATGTGAGATGAACATCACTTACCCTAACCCTAACCCAAGCCCTTCCCCTAATCCTGTTCTGAACTGGAAACCCAATGGCAAACCTAACCCCTAATTCTTTGTCATCCGAGATATAATCACTGGAACAACTATCGCCAGAACAAATGTTGGGACACCACATACACATTGTCAACAGAATTTGGGTCTCATATCATACAGAGCAGAAGTGATGACGTCAAAATGGTTCAGAAAGTATGTGGAGACAACAGTCAAACCATACCTCAGTGCAACTGCAGCTCTCCTATTGGTCATAACAAATAGGTGCAACGTGCTGCACCTAGTTCCACACGTTTATAAACAAGAGTGATATCACAGCTCGGCACTTTATTTGGAGGATTGAGATAATGTTTAAAGATGACACACTTAACATTTAACCATGTTTTTCACCATGTGTATTTTCCTTCCAGATTGTACTAGCTCCTCACTCCACCCTAGATGTTCCACTCCAGTTCATGCCCTCGGCCCTGGGCCAAGCCAACCACACTGCTAAGGTGGCCTTCACGTGCGAACAGGTAATTCAGAATTTGGGGAAGAGGATATATTCAATTAAGTGAGATTATGTTGATGTATTTCCTGTTGTTATTGGTAATTTTTGTCTTATTTATTTAGTAAGATTGTAGCATGGCCTTATCAGTTTTACAGTTTATAACCGGTCTATAGACAGTCATGTTAATATAAAGTACTTTATCGCATTGGAATTGGAACTGACAACAAAGGGCGCAATTTCAAGCACAAATTGTGATATCACAACATTTTATGGTAATTTGATGTTAAAGTCAAAGAAAAAAATAATAATAACATTGAATTATCTAAATAAGACTTATTGCACTAGTGACGTTATTAAGTTAAGCGTACATCAGTGCCTGCATGACTGGAATACGGTGCATCCCTATGCATAAAGAAGAAACAACCACGGTACACATATATTTAAACTTGCATTTTATGTGCATAAGCATGTTTTCACTTCAGTTTAATCAGGATTTCTGAGATATGCACGCCTGTGTAATGACCAGTCATTACACTGTTAACTGGTGTGTGACAGACATTGGCCCAATCAGAGTAAAAAACAAACTTAACCAGTTGAGTAATACAAGTTATGACTGGCAAACCGTTATAAATACCAAATTTGACCCATCTTATATTGTAACCAATACGTATTACCGTTTTTTTATGTCCTCCAGCTTGGTGAGTGGGTGTTCATAGCATCAGGGACCGGTCTCGCACCGACTCCCCTAGACCCAGTCAGCGTCAGTGCCATGCTGGGTTCCAATACCTCCCTCATCATACCATTCAGGAACCCCACGGCAGAGAACATCCTGGTGGATGTCGTCCTGACAGGTAGAGTGAACAACTACTACTTTGTTACTACTACTATAACTCATTACTATACTATCTCTATTACTGGCTTATTACTACTATATACAATAACTTACTATTACTAACTTTCTACATACTATTAATTAATACTACTACTACAATTACTACTAACTACTGTGTACTACTATACAGCGTCAAAACCTGCCTTAACGACCACCTGTATATACGACCCCTGTCATAACGACCACCCCTAGTTTCCCCCGTAGGTAAATCATGTAATTAGAACTCTGTATAACGACAACTGTTACGCTACCAGCGACCGCCCATTTTGCCCCGAGCAACGCCATACCTGGGGAAAATAACGACCCCACAACTCCCGGGTGAACAATGTCGGCCGGCTAGCTTATCCCAGCTGGCATGAAATGTGTCTTCAAAATCCTAAAATAACAACATCAAACAGACAGTAACTTGCCGACATGGTCTTTTTTCCAACATTTTAATGATAGTCCAGGTATTGTTTGTCAGCAAACAATGCATCTTTTGTAAGTCCGAGAGTAAAACTTGATCTCCGCACGCATCGCTAATCCCCACACGTATCAATCTGTGTACTGAACTGTGCAGCTGCCAATCAAATGAACAGGCTCGTACATGATTATTTCTTCAAATAACATCAAGTGGAGTTGAAAAATTACATTTTTCATGGAAATGAATTGAAAGTAATTTGACCACCTTCATTTTATTTTTATGTCAATCGGAAAAGATTTCCTTTTTTTGTAAACAGCAACCACATCGTTTTCCAGAAGTTATACCTGGTAGATAATCAAAGCTGTCTGCTATTACCTTGACAGACCACTGCATATGCATAGCCTACACACACACACACACACACACACTTACACACACACACACACACACCCAAGCACACAAGTAACCAGTCATAAACACAAATCTCCAGTGGTCATAAACATCAGACAAGAGACAGTTTATTGTCAACATGAGAAGGAAGAGGAGGAGATGATGAAGAAGAAGGAGAAAAGGAGGAGTATGAATCTTGTAATACATGTACACTGTAGTTGGTATTGAGCTTTGATGTGAAAAAATAATATTAAAAATATTGATATTAATTATTAAATTGAAACTATAGATTGTTTTCAAACAAAACCATATTTTTTTAAGTGTTAATTAAAGCAAATGGATATATAAGGTTTTAGTGAATATCTCCTACATACATATACATTGAGTGTGGTCGCTAGACTTTGTACATTTATCAAATATCCGTTCCATATTATGGCGCCAACCTGTCTATAAAGACCACCTGCTCATAAAGACCACTTTTGTTGTTTCCCTTGAGTGGTCTTTCTATACAGGTTTGACTGTATTACTACTACTACTGCTACAACTACTTCTACAATTAATACTACTACTGCTAATACTACTATTACTACTACTACTGCTACTACTACTACTGTCACTACTACTATCACTACTACTACTACTACCACTATTACAGCTACTTCTACTACTACTACTACTACCACTGCTACTACTACTACTGCTGCTACTACTACTGTTACTACTACCACTACTACTACTACTTCTAGTACTATTACTTTTACTACTACTACTACTACTTCTACTTCTTTCAATTTCATTGAATAACATTCATTTTTGCTTTTAAAAAAAGAGAAAATCTGACTCTATCGCAAAGAGCATCATTTTCTTGTAAAATGCATTTTTAAAAAGATGTGGCTGGCTGAAATATCTACATCAGCTCAAAAAGTCCAGCAAGTGGGAACATAGGAAATTGTGTGGCAGTTGGGGGTTAACGCCCAGCGGCTGAAGAGTTAAGAAGGTTAACGTAACAAGTGATGTACTATAACTGCATATTTGGTATAAAAGACAACTGAAACAACTAACTCCAATAACAAAAACCTCCTTCCGTCAATCCCCTCTTCCAGATAACACCGAATTAGCAGACAAGGCCCGCGGCAAGCTGGAGAGGAATCGGGTCAAGACGGAATCAGCGTTCTGCCTGCTCCTGAAGCACACCACCGGTATCCACGTCGGCCCCAAGGCCACCCTGGACATCCCCATCACGTTCGCCCCTGACAAGATGAGCCTACACGAGGCCCTGTGTCTAGTGTCCATCAGGAGGGCGGGGGGTGAGCCGTGGGACTACCTACCGCCGTACGACCCCGATCACCCGTCAGCCAGAAGGTAAATGTTTTAACTCATTAACATGCAAATAGCGCCTTGTTACTGAGTAGTATGAAAATAGAAAGATTGACAATTAGTTTATTTTGTTATTACACTTTGCCGCAGTAAAGGGACAATTACCCTCACTAAATCGCTAGTGGAACTGATAGGTTTACATTAGAATTTTTTCTTTCAAATGTGAAATACAGTGTTGCCAATTTGTAATGATCATAAGAATTTTAATGGTTAATTTTATTTGCCTGATTTTTCTCAAACTTTCACTAATTTGTTTCCGTGGTTATTCTGTTTCTATTCAAAGCAACTTACTATGAACCTGGAATTCCCCTTTAACTCTCGACTTGCCAAAGTCACAAATATGCACCACACACAATGTCCATAGAGCTGTCATTTCTGTGGCAGATTAAAGGGCAGTGAGATGATTGGGAACACAAAAAATGCCTTTAGAACTAAACTGGTTGGAAGATATACCAACGATACACCATCTGGAATGGATCTCTTGGCTGGAAGGATTTGTCTTTAGTTTGTTTACTTAAAGAGAATCAAGTGTAAACATACCAAGGGTACCGAGGCCCGAGAGAATTCAATCCCATAGAAAGCTACACAACATATATGTCTGTCACAAGGCATACTGATGGAAGTTATTTTAAAATGAGTCGACTTTGACTACCAAATTTTCGTAGTATAATCCATGCACAGTTTAATTGATTCTAGAATAGTTTTTACCCAAAGTGAGGACTACCCCCAATCATGTCATTTACCTTTAAGAGTTAACAAACCCATTCCTCTCTCCACCACCTCACAGAGACCACGACCGTCGCGACACCACCACTGGCGGTCTCCGCGACATCCGCTGGCTCTACCCCATCAACGGCATCCCCGAGTCGCAGCCCAAGGTGGACCAGGGGGCCGCGGTCACCTGCCAGGCCCGAAGCCGTATCGAGAAGCGGTTGGAGGTCTCGCTGACCGGTGCGGTGCCCAGCTCGGCCAGCGGCTACCAGCAGGCGGTCCGGACCCGGGCCGTCACCCCCAAGGACCAGGGGCCGGACCTGAACTCGGACGGGGTGGTCGTGGGTGAAGGTAGGTGTGGAAGAACCACATTGTTTATATTATTTTCATATTTCGTCCGTTGTCCGGCAGAAGGACTCAAGCATATGTTCCAAGAAGGGCCTTGACACTAAATTGTGTCTAACTTGAAAACCATTGGCTCTTTTTACATGAAATCAAAGTAGTGTGATATTTTTAGATCCTTCTGTCATCCTGTTAGTGCAAATACCAAATAAAGCAATATTTCTCAAATTAGAGAGAATTTTGTGTCAAGGCCCTTCTGCCGGGAATTATGATAAGGCCCTTTCCGCCAGACAACCAACAATATTATTGTTTTCATATTCATACTCCTAGCCTGTTCTACCCTAATTTTGTGAAAGGAAGCCAGACAGCTAGTAACAAAGGTGACATTTCTCATTAATGAGCAATTTTTGGCAGTCATATACATTTGACATCAATGCAATTTCATGGCATTTTGACTTGAATATCGTTCAATAGAAAGATTATTTTTTCTCCACATTTCGCGTGAAGGTACAGTATGCTTAGGAGGTTCAAAAACACCAATAACTCCCATTTGAGTGATTTGTCACTTACTTCCTTTTGCCAATGTAGGGCAGTGTGGGGTCTAGTGCAGACTTAGTTCACAGTGAGTACTAGGTACTGTATACGCTGAATATTCTGTGGTGGTATAATTTTTGCAAATTTTGCAACTAAACAATCGCAAAAATTTCACTTTTTAATTCGCCTAATATACAGAGTGAATGAAAATGCTATTTAACATTGTAAAAATTAACTAATTCCCAAACTTGAAGCAAAATTGTGAATATATATGTACACAAAATATATGGCATATACAGTACTTGGCCAAAAATTACATTTCTGAATGGATATATGAAATGATTTCAACATCAATGAATAAATCAAAGTTATGATTTCAGTTCAGGCATGAGCAATAAGTTCAAAATGGTTTTATTTCCAAAATAAAAACAAATTCTTTAAAAATTATGTGTGCACTTCCTAGAACCCTAAATCCTGTAAAGCACACAACTTGCATTGGAACATACCCTTTATTATTTCATTTAACATTTACCAAGAGTAGATAGCAGACAGATGTACTTTCGCCGTCAACTTTTTAGAGGGTGGGGTGTCACTCTGTATAGCTTGATGAGTAGATTCCATTGTATTTTGCTTTCTTTCGGATCCACCAGGTAACACCCTAGCCAGTGAGTTCACCTTTGAGCTTCTCTTTCCCAATGACGAAGCCAAGGGACAGCTAGAGAATGCTGTCTCGCTCCAACTCATCCGAAAACAGCGGGAAAAACTGTCGGGTAACATGACCCTAGTGTTCAACGTCATCTACGCACCTTTCAAAGTCATGAAGTAAGTCACTGGATGGTTACAGTTCGATAGGGGGTTCAATAAACCAATTGTAGAGGCCATAGTTTGTGTGTCTAAAAATGTGCCTTAGGTTGTTTTAGTTGTGCAAATTGAATTATAATTATATACATATTAAACCACTACTTATGCTTTCAATCCCAGATTCATGATTTTTGTCTATCAGATATACCATCCATTAGTACTTTAGAAATCCACGGCCTATTGGACTTTCGGTCTACATCGGGATTCTCCCCACTGGACATGTTACCTTAATTTTATGTTTGATTTTGTAGATTTTTCCTTTTTATCAGAAATGTGTCCAGCAAAATGAACGCAAAGTTGGTAACATGTGGAGTTTTGTAACAAGCAAACATTAAAAAAAGGTTAACAGCATACACAAAGATAGCTTAGGAAGTAATTACATGCATTGGTTGAAATACTGTATTTGCGTGATATTTAATTCTGTTTAACTCACTGGAGACTAGGAACACGATATCTTGGGTTGGGGTCTATGAAAAATGTGTTGTACTGTATATTGACATCAAATTGTTTCTGACGAGTTAAATTTTTACTAATTTTGGCACAATTGCAAGAATTGAAACATGAAAATGACAACGCTTTATTGTGTGCAACATTTTAGCTTAAAGACGCTATATAACACTATGGAAGACCCGTTTAAAAAATTGTCAAACTTTGCTATCTGACATATCTGACAGTGTTTGAATGGAAAAGTTTGGACAGTTATGCTGTCACGGTAAAATATGTGCAGATACAAATGGCACATTAATTTCCTATCAGGCGATAGGAAATTCTGCAACACAGCAATCTATGGGGAAAGCGGAATGGTTTCTACAATGATTTTCACTTTTTTAAAGCACTTAGTGTTCGTTTTAAAATGCAATTTTTTTCAGTGCTTCATTTTTAGACCTTATCAAAGACACTGGTATCATGGGGAATCATGTAGCTCAGATTTTTTAAACTGCAAACATTGTTATACAGTGTCTTTAAAGACACTATTTAACATTGTGGAAGCCCCATTTGAAACACTGTCAAACTTTGGTATATTTCAAAGTTGCTGATTGAAACTGTTTCCTGCCTGTTAGAAACCAATTGGCCATGCTTTCCCCATAGATTGCTGTGTTGCAGAATTTCCTATCGCCTGATAGGAAATTAATGTCCATTTGTATCTGCACATATTTTACTCGTGACAGCATAACTGTCCAAACTTTGTGTTCTACTGTGTTTATTTGTCCATTCAAACACTGTCAGATATGTCAGATAGCAAAGTTGACAATTTTTTAAACGGGTCTTCCATAGTGTTAATATAGCGTCTTTAAGCTAAAATGTTGCACACAATAAAGCGTTGTCATTTTCATGTTTCAATTCTTGCAATTGTGCCAAAATTAGTAAAAATTTACTCGTCAGAAACAATTTGATGTCAATACAGTACAACACATTTTTTCATAGACCCCAACCCAAGATATTCGTGTTCCTAGTCTCCAGTGAGTTAAACAGAATTAAATATCACGCAAATACAGTATTTCAACCAATGCATGTAATTACTTCCTAAGCTATCTTTGTGTATGCTGTTAACCTTTTTTTAATGTTTGCTTGTTTACAAAACTCACATGTTACCAACTTTGCGTTCATTTTGCTGGACACATTTCTGATAAAAAGGAAAAATCTACAAAATCAAACATAAAAATTAAGGTAACATGTCGCAGTGGGGAGAATCCCGATGTAGACCGAAAGTCCAATAGGCCGTGGATTTCTAAAGTACTAATGGATGGTATATCTGATAGACAAAAATCATGAATCTGGGATTGAAAGCATAAGTAGTGGTTTAATATGTATATAATTATATATTCAATTTGCACAACTAAAACAACCTAAGGCACATTTTTAGACACACAAAACTATGGCCTCTAACAATTGGTTTATTGAACCCCCTATCGAACTGTAACCATCAGTGACTACTTCATGACTTTGAAAGGTGCGTAGATGACGTTGAACACTAGGGTCATGTTACCGCGACAGTTTTTCCCGCTGTTTTCGGATAGTTGGAGCGAGACGGCATTCTCTAGCTGTCCCTTGGCTTCGTCGTTGGGAAAGAGAAGCTCAAAGGTGAACTCACTGGCTAGGGTGTTACCTGGTGGATCCGAAAGAAAGCAAAATACAATGAATCTACTCTAAGCTATCAGAGTGACACCCCCACCTCCTCTAAAAAGTTGACGGCGAAAGTACATCTGTCTGCTATCTACTCTTGGTAAATGTTAAATGAAATAATAAAGGGTATGTTCCAATGCAAGTTGTGTGCTTTACAGGATTTAGGGTTCTAGGAAGTGCACACATAATTTTTAAAGAATTTGTTTTATATTTTGGAAATAAAACCATTTTGAACTTATTGCTCATGCCTGAACTGAAATCATAACTTTGATTTATTCATTGATGTTGAAATCATTTCATATATCCATTCAGAAATGTAATTTTTGGCCAAGTACTGTATATGCCATATATTTTTGTGTACATATATATTCACAATTTTGCTTCAAGTTTGGGAATTAGTTTTATTTTTACAATGTTAAATAGCATTTTCATTCACTCTGTATATTAGGCGAATTAAAAAGTGAAATTTTTGCGATTGTTTAGTTGCAAAATTTGCAAAAATATTATACCACCACAGAATATTCAGCGTATACAGTACCTAGCACTCACTGTGAACTAAGTCTGCACTAGACCCCACACTGCCCTACATGTGGCAAGGAGTAAGTGACAAATCACTCAAATGGGAGTTATTGGTGTTTTTGGAATCCTAAGCATACTGTACCTTCACCGCAAAATGTGGAGAAAAAATAATCTTTCTAATGAAAGATATTCAAGTCAAAATGCCATGAATTGATTGATGTCAATGTATATGACTGCCAAAAATTGCTCATTAATGAGAAATGTCACCTTTTGTTACTAGCTGTCTGGCTTCCTTTCACAAAATTAGTGGGTAGAACAGGCTAGGAGTATGAATATGAAAACATAATATTGTTGGTTGTCTGGCGGAAGGGCCTTATCATAATTCCCTCCGGCAGAAGGGCCTTGACACAAATTTTCTCTAATTGAGAAATATTGCTTTATTTGTATTTGGCACTAACAGGATGACAGAAGGTCTAAAATATCACATACTTTGATTTCATGTAAAAGAGCCAATGGTTTTTCAAGTTAGACACAATTTAGTGTCAAGCCCTTCTTGGAACATATGCTTGAGTCCTTCTGCTCGGACAACGGACGAAATATGAAAATAATATAAAACATGTGGTTCTTCCACTACCTTCACCGACCACCAGACCACCCGTCCGAGTTCAGGTCCGGCCCTGGTCCTTGGGGTGACGGCCCGGTCCACGCGTCCGCCGCTGCTGGTAGCCGCTGCCGACCGCTGGCACCCGCACGCGGTCAGCGAGACCTCCAACCGCTTTCGATACGCTTCGGCCTGGCAGGTGACCCGCGGCCCCTGGTCCCAGCTTGGGCTGCGACTCGGGGATGCCGTTGATGGGTAGAGCCAGCGGATGTGCGGAGACCGCCAGTGGTTGTCGCGACGGTTCGTGTCTCTGTGAGTGGTGGAGAGAGGGAATGGGTTTGTTACCTCTTAAAGGTAATGACAATGATTGGGGGTAGTCCTCCTAACTTTGGGTAAAAACTATTCTAGAATCAATTAAATGTGCATGGATTATAATAACGAAAATTTGGTAGTCAAGTCGACTCATTTTAAAATACTTCCATCAGTATGCCTTGTGACACCATGACATATATGTATGTAGCTTTCTATGGGATTGAATT
>JZLH01S0063479.1:6077-17477 GCA_001188425.1 Eucidaris tribuloides | reverse complement strand
AATTCAATCCCATAGAAAGCTACATACATATATGTCATGGTGTCACAAGGCATACTGATGGAAGTATTTTAAAATGAGTCGACTTGACTACCAAATTTTCGTTATTATAATCCATGCACATTTAATTGATTCTAGAATAGTTTTTACCCAAAGTTAGGAGGACTACCCCCAATCATTGTCACTTACCTTTAAGAGGTAACAAACCCATTCCCTCTCTCCACCACTCACAGAGACACGAACCGTCGCGACAACCACTGCGCGGTCTCCGCGACATCCGCTGGCTCTCGCCATCAACGGCATCCCCGAGTCGCAGCCCAAGCGTGGGACCAGGGGCCGCGGTCACCTGCCAGGCCGAAGCGTATCGAGAAGCGGTTGGAGGTCTCGCTGACCGCGTGCGGTGCCGCTCGGCCAGCGGCTACCAGCAGCGCGGCGCGTCGGACCGGGCCGTCACCCCAAGGACCAGGGCCGGACCTGAACTCGGACGGTGGTCTGGTGGTGGTGAAGGTAGTGGAAGAACCACATGTTTTATATTATTTTCATATTTCGTCCGTTGTCCGAGCAGAAGGACTCAAGCATATGTTCAAGAAGGGCCTTGACACTAAATTGTGTCTAACTTGAAAAACCATTGGCTCTTTTACATGAAATCAAAGTGATGTGATATTTTAGATCTTCTGTCATCCTGTTAGTGCCAAATACAAATAATAGCAATATTTCTCAAATTAGAGAAAATTTGTGTCGAAGCCCTTCTGCCGGAGGGAATTGATGATAAGGCCCTTCCGCCAGACAACCAACAATATTATGTGTTTCATATTCATACTCCCTAGCCTGTTCTACCAACAATAATTTTGTGAAAGGAAGCCAGACAGCTAGTAACAAAGGTGACATTTCTCATTAATGAGCAATTTTTGGCAGTCATATACATTTGACATCAATCAATTTCATGGCATTTTGACTTGAATATCTTTCATTAGAAAGATTATTTTTTCTCCACATTTTGCGTGAAGGTACAGTATGCTTAGGATTCCAAAAACACCAATAACTCCCATTTGAGTGATTTGTCACTTACTTCCTTTTGCCCACATGTAGGGCAGTGTGGGGTCTAGTGCAGACTTAGTTCACAGTGAGTGCTAGGTACTGTATACGCTGAATATTCTGTGGTGGTATAAATTTTTGCAAAATTTTGCAACTAAACAATCGCAAAAATTTCACTTTTTAATTCGCCTAATATACAGAGTGAATGAAAATGCTATTTAACATTGTAAAAATAAAACTAATTCCCAAACTTGAAGCAAAATTGTGAATATATATGTACACAAAAATATATGGCATATACAGTACTTGGCCAAAAATTACATTTCTGAATGGATATATGAAATGATTTCAACATCAATGAATAAATCAAAGTTATGATTTCAGTTCAGGCATGAGCAATAAGTTCAAAATGGTTTTATTTCCAAAATATAAAACAAATTCTTTAAAAATTATGTGTGCACTTCCTAGAACCCTAAATCCTGTAAAGCACACAACTTGCATTGGAACATACCCTTTATTATTTCATTTAACATTTACCAAGAGTAGATAGCAGACAGATGTACTTTCGCCGTCAACTTTTTAGAGGAGGTGGGGGTGTCACTCTGATAGCTAGAGTAGATTCATTGTATTTTGCTTTCTTTCGGATCCACCAGGTAACACCCTAGCCAGTGAGTTCACCTTTGAGCTTCTCTTTCCCAACGACGAAGCCAAGGGACAGCTAGAGAATGCCGTCTCGCTCCAACTATCCGAAAACAGCGGGAAAAACTGTCGCGGTAACATGACCCTAGTGTTCAACGTCATCTACGCACCTTTCAAAGTCATGAAGTAGTCACTGATGGTTACAGTTCGATAGGGGGTTCAATAAACCAATTGTTAGAGGCCATAGTTTTGTGTGTCTAAAAATGTGCCTTAGGTTGTTTTAGTTGTGCAAATTGAATATATAATTATATACATATTAAACCACTACTTATGCTTTCAATCCCAGATTCATGATTTTTGTCTATCAGATATACCATCCATTAGTACTTTAGAAATCCACGGCCTATTGGACTTTCGGTCTACATCGGGATTCTCCCCACTGCGACATGTTACCTTAATTTTTATGTTTGATTTTGTAGATTTTTCCTTTTTATCAGAAATGTGTCCAGCAAAATGAACGCAAAGTTGGTAACATGTGAGTTTTGTAAACAAGCAAACATTAAAAAAAGGTTAACAGCATACACAAAGATAGCTTAGGAAGTAATTACATGCATTGGTTGAAATACTGTATTTGCGTGATATTTAATTCTGTTTAACTCACTGGAGACTAGGAACACGAATATCTTGGGTTGGGGTCTATGAAAAAATGCTGTTGTACTGTATTGACATCAAATTGTTTCTGACGAGTTAAATTTTTACTAATTTTGGCACAATTGCAAGAATTGAAACATGAAAATGACAACGGCTTTATTGTGTGCAACATTTTAGCTTAAAGACGTAATATTAACACTATGGAAGACCCGTTTAAAAAATTGTCAACTTTGCTATCTGACATATCTGACAGTGTTTGAATGGACAAATAAACACAGTAGAACACAAAGTTTGGACAGTTATGCTGTCACGAGTAAAATATGTGCAGATACAAATGGACATTAATTTCGCTATCAGGCGATAGGAAATTCTGCAACACAGCAATCTATGGGGAAAGCTGGAATGGTTTCTACAATGATTTTCACTTTTTTAAAGCACTTAGTGTTCGTTTTAAAATGCAATTTTTTTCAGTGCTTCATTTTTAGACCTTTCAAAGACACTGGTATCATGGGGAATCATGTAGCTCAGATTTTTTAAACTTGCAAACATTGTTATACAGTGTCTTTAAAGACACTATTTAACATTGTGGAAGCCCCATTTGAAACACTGTCAAACTTTGGTATATTTCAAAGTTGCTGATTGAAAACTGTTTCCTGCCTGTAATTTCTTTCCCATCAGACATGACGTCCAGCTTTGCGTCAAGGCCACCACCGGGGGTGTTTGGCGGTTCCCGCTGCGCTTTGAGTCGTCGGAACCGGCCGTTGATGATGTCATTCTGGTGGAGTCGGTGGGTCTCAACAAGGAATCCTCCGTCGGATTCAGGCTTACCAGTCAAGCCAGGTAAGTCTGGAGTATTTAATCTATGGGTTGGTGAGCTAATGATCTCTAGCGTTGCATAGAAATTGTATTGTTCAATATGTGTGCTGAAAATTTATAAAATCTGTTTTTGTTTTTTTGTCACTTACTCTCGGAAAATAATTTGTTGATCAGAGTCTTTGCTGTTAAAAGGTACATGTATGTGACACTTAATCCCCCCCCCCAAATAAAAAATTCTTCAGCCGCCATACCAAATTTTTGTTTTTATTCTACCATCCATATTTCTCAGTGGATTTGATTCAAATTTGATATGGAGGCTCATCATGGGAGAATCCAACTGCCTATTGTTTTGGTGACAGTGCCCTTGGGTAGTAAGTAGTAGTAGTAATCTAGGTTTTAAATCCGGTGTAGTCCCCGACTACGGTGGTGGCCGGATTCACCTCGCACTCACAGAAATCACCCTCACCCCCTCCCTCCACTTTACTCTATTCGGCACATCTTCCTCCCTCAACCAAACCCTCCTACTCTCCTCCACCACTTGCTTCTTCCATGTCTTCTTTGGTCGCCCCCTTCCCCTCTGACCAGCCACCTCAAACTCAAGCGTCCTTCTCAGTGGATTTACTGCATATACTATGGATGGGAAAAGAAACCTATAAGAAAACTCATGTTGGGCCGTCATGATACATTTGGGTTTGCACGTCAATGAACATTTCTAGTTGAAAAAATACAAGTTTCTGGGCCATCATGTACATTCTCTCCCTACTCAACCCCCCCACCAAAATAAATAATAGTAAGAAAATTTCCACCAGCATGTACATTCATTGTAATCAATTCATTCATTCATCTGTCATACAGGCATCCTGTAGGATTCCAGGCATACTTTGTTGCCGGCAGTGACTTGGAGTTTACCGTCAGCCCACAGACAGGGGAGCTGAAGCCCCTGGGTACCCCGGGGACCCTCATTGCCATTGGCTTCACCCCCAAGCTGTACGGCAAGACGTACCATGCCAAACTGGTCATACAGGTAAGATTGCTGCAGCATATTTTTGTGTTCATCTCCTCACACTCACAGAATAGTTAAACAAAAATGAAAGTAATCCGAATGACAGGTTGTTTCTGATCAGTTGAACTTTGAAGGATCAAACAATGAATAGTAAGAAGGAAAACTTTGTAATACCTGATCAAAAAATAATGTGAAAGAAAACTTTGAAAACTCCTGATCACTGTGAGATTATCAGATTATGACCATTGGTAAAGAGACTGTGGTGTATTTGGGCAGTTAGTCTCCAATAAGCATAGCTGTACACTGTAACAGTAATATTTTGTTAAGCAATGGCTCAAATAAAAAAAAAAGTTAAAAACAAATCTGAACTGCATGTCTTTTCACAAATTTACATGTCTGAGTGACTGGTTTTACCATACACACTTTTCCCTATGAATTAAAAATCACAAGTATAAGAATAAACCATCTGGTGGACATTACCAAGGTGATATTGATATCTAGGTAGCTACAGTGTAATATCAAAAGTTTTGTATTCTTAACTGTTTATTTATCCATTTGAACATTATTATACAACCCAGACATCAGAGGTCTACAATTGTTTGCTGCCTTGAATCAGGGCAGAAAATAAACTTTACTTTTCAGGCCTTCTGTCAAGCATGATTTAATGATTTTAGTATGTTATGTGTTTTGTGATTTTAGGGGGCTATTTTGTTAATTTTGGGGGCTAAATCAACCTCAGCCCCTGTGTATTTCCTACACTCCCTTGAATAGATGTGTGTTTCATTTTTTGTCCATCTTTTCCCTCTCTTTGTCAGACAGCTGACATGCAGTGGACCTACCAGGTGAAAGGCGTGACCCCAGAGTACACCCCACCCTCGGGGCAGTCCCAGAAGCCCATCTCTGGCCCCCACCCCATCCCCACCAAGAGGGGTAAACAGAGGAACTTCCTACTGGACAACCTGAGGCTGACCACCACGGCCGTTTCCTCACCGGTCAAAGGAGCACCAATCCTTACCAAAACAAAATAAAATGAAACTTAAAGCCAAAGAATAGTTTTGGTTGATCCACAATCATTCAAATAGTATAAATTGTCCCTCTAATATCAGAAAACAACCTCAAACCACCCCAAAAATGCTTATACTGACGTATTCTGGTTTTTAAACCAACAGTTAGTTGATATTAGTATGTACATTACAAATGTTGCCCCCCCCCCCTATTTTACATTTTGAGTAGTTTCTCAAAAAATAGAACAGTTTCAGAGCAAGCAATTTTCAAGGCATTGTTAGATCATATTAGGTCTTTCTAAAGAAAACCAAATTAGCAAAGAATTTCATTTTTTTACAATTTACCAAAACTCTACTTGGGCTTTAACACTCTTATTTTTGACGTTCAGAGTAGTTTTGTCTTTCCTTCTGATCTCGGACAATTCATAATGTACAACTTAAGATTTGTGGTGCAATTGAAATTGATCCAGAGACACTTGTTCTCAATTTTTAAAATGCCCTCTTGGTAGTGAGGAATTTTTTACTTGTTTTGGCGGGCTTATTCATCTTGCTTGATTTACGAGAAAGAAGGTGAAGAATTTTACATCAGAATTCATTTGCAATGTGTTTTTCCGTTAGAGCATTGAATATAAATTTATATTGTACATGATAACGAAAGTCACAGGAAGAAAGTGTTGTAAGTTCAATTGGTACAATGATTTTGAAGTATATTAAGATTCACCACCTTCAATTATGTTGAAAATAGTTTTTTTTCCAAAATTTGTTTACTTACATAATATGTGTATGTGTGTATAACAAAACATTATTTTCATGTATAAACATGGATTTGTACATTGTATTAATTCAAGTTTGTTTTATGTGTGTATCTATTTTGTTGTAAATACATAGTTAAAATACATGTCAACATATATGCAAAAGCAATTGTGAAATGTTGGTGCAGTTTATTTTCTACAAGAAGCAAGTTTTATATACCACTTTCATCCGTCCACATTTTGATTGAAATGAATGAATGTTTTCAGTATTGATGTATTAAGCATTGTCGGAATGTCTATGTTACACCCACCAAACACACCCCTCCATCTATCATTCTATGCACTTTGAATACGAGTTTCATGTATATGCAACACACTATTCTGTTAATATATGTTTTCCAGTTTTGAGTAAAATCATTCCATAATGTAAATAGCGATATTTGTAACTAGTGCTACATAATTTATTTATATGAAATGTAGTCAAAAGGACTGTAAATGTTGTAGTATTGTGTAATGTAAATAAAGTTTAATATTTGTACACCATTGTAAATATTTGACTATTTTGTGGGACTGTGAATAGGTTTAGTACATTTTCCAACATTACCACATTACAGCACTATGATCAGATGTATTGCGAGTATTGTATAAATATCAACAGAATAATAGTGTAAATTAAATTAATGTGTGTACACATTACAATTGTAAACATTTGTCTGTTTAAGCAATTTAAAGAGGTTTGGTTAATGTATGTTCCAACATGACCACATTACAACAGAATTGTCACGTTTATTCCAAGTACTGTATGAGTATCAAATGAATAATTATCGAGTTGAAAGATGCTGTACATTTAAACTAAATGAGCAAAAATTATTTTAAACATTCCAGTGTGTAGATGATTTTCTATTTAAAAAGTGTATTAAAGGTTGAATTCAATATTTACTTGGTAGCTGGTATTTGGTATATAATTATAAAATCAAATCATTATGTTAATAAAACAAATATGTAAATATTGTGTATACTTGTTTTATGCCCCCTCCTCCCCTTTAACAAAACCAGCGTCTGAAAAGTAGGTTTGGTTTCAGTGATTCATGACCATTTAAGAGCAGAAACCTTTTAGCAGAACATTACAATATTAAATTCCAAAATTAACTAATTATTTGCATTGTTTGTGTATGCGGTGACAACTGACAAGATTATAATTGTTATTGTGATAGGAATTTCCAGCAGTTTGTTTGGTGTAATCCCATTTTGAGATATGATTACATTAAAATTGGATAAAACATGTAATTACACGACGAATGTCTGTACTTGGTGATGAAATGGACAAACGAAATTAATTTCAACATTTTTCACGTCCAAATTTCTCTTGGATATTGGTTTTATTCATGTTGTGTTTTGTAGTTTGATGGTGGTCAATTGTGTCAATATCATTAAAGTCTTAATGCTATGTGCACCTGACATTGTTTACATATGACTCTGAAAATAATTCACACAGGCGACAATTTAGTTTGTATGAATATTTTATTATAAAAATCCTGTACATAATATCACATCGTTCAATGTACATGTTTTGCTTGAAAATATACAAAGTAAATAAAAAAAGCACAGCTTGCTTGACAATTTCACATTTTTTGTAAGACATTGTTTTGATTTGGATGTACTAAACTGATGCATAAAAGCAAATGACTGCTGTTAGGCTGTGGAACGTGTTACTTCAGAACTCAAATAAATTTCCAAGACGTTAGATGATCACAGCTATTTTTGATGAAGTTTCATAATGATTATCAATTGCTGGAAAACTATAAAAGGCAGTTCAAGGTTCAATATACCTTTGAATTGGCTACAATGGTTGTAGAATTGTGACCAACTCATTTACTTTTGATAAACTTTCCTTATTAATCACTGGAAAACAGAAAAGGGGGCAATTCAGTACTCATTTGAAACAGCTAAAATATCTGAAAACAATTTTGAATTCATTTGTGACCAACAAACCCATACTGCTTGCTCTCTTTCTAAATGTATGGGTAACTGAAAAAGGCATGCACCTTTCCCCTTTCCATATTGACCATTGTAATGATGTTATACGGATGATTCCATAAATTAGGGGGCAAAATGTATTAACTTTTAGGGTACTAGATACATCTGACATGAATGAGTTGGTTTTACTGTATACACTGAATATTTTACAGTAGATTAAATATTTCTAATATCATTACTGAACAACCATGACAATTTTCACTTTCTGATATACCTACACATGTAGATACAAATGAATGAAAATGCATTTAAATCAGAAATAAACTATCGCAAATTCCCCACCCTGAAGCAAAATTGCAAAAATATGCTGTATATAGTATTTGACATTATGTGCCAGAATTTGCATATGTTCGACATATCCAGATATGTTGTGATTTCCATCCATCAAGTACTAACTCAAAAGAACTTGCCGGGATTTTATGCAGAAAACTTGGTTTCAGGTCATTATTTCAAAAACCCTTTTTCGTGGAATGCAAATCAAATCACCATCTATAAATAGGTTATTACTTGTCAGGAAACAAAATCCAACATTCTTCGGAAAAGTTCCTCTATAAATTTCCTCCTTACAACATCTGTTTACACAGAAGTTTAGTAAGTTGTACATGGCATTCATTAACATTCCACAAATAAAACAACTGTGTATTTGGAAAATGGTATTCAAACCAAATGTTAACCATGACAAAGGATTTTTTTTCTACATAAATCAATACTTTTATAACAAAACTAATCTACTATGCAAAACTAACCTATTTTGGCAAGTACATGACAGCATAGAGTTGATAATAGGTTTCCCTGCCGTACAAATATAAACAAACATTATATACACGTAAACAAAAATGTATGATAAATACAAACAATAACGCTTATTTGGCCATGAGTAATGTATCATGTTGGAAATATATTTTGCTGATGCGTTTTGTTTAAGGATATCATTTACTAAATAAAGAGTATCAAACCACTACGTACTGTTTCCTATTATCTAGTCTTTTTTTGAAGAACAAGAATATGAGATTGAGTTCTATCAGATCACCAATTCTAGGTTGTTACCAATAAATTTTACTGTTTCCCCCAAAACAAACTGGTATTTAATAGAATGTGACAGCAATCCTCAAGTTTGCTAGTGCAGAGAAATGTATATTTCTCTCACGAGCTTATTGTTTTTGTATCAAAATTATGTGATGAAATAAGGTAAATTTGTATGATATGCACTCATTCAAAGTAACGTAGATGGCATTTAAAGGGGTGATTTAAATAATTATTAGTCAATTCCAAAACAAATTGATTTATTTGATTTGAATCATGTTTTCTTTCTATCATTCAAATCAGCAACACTGAAATCAAATGTACCGGTGATAGTCTTACACTAAATTTCTTTGATCCAACATGATACATCACATATTTCAAAATAGCAAAAACAAGTTTTATACCCTGATATGACACAAAAACACAATATATCCACAATATTTAACTATCAGCCTCTTAGGACATAACATAAACATACAATGACTGGAAAGCCACATTTAAATGAACAGCACATTCTGTGTGGGGCTAGTACAAAGGTTCGTGTAATCGCATTGTAATTACATGTACGAGTTTGTAAACATTTAACACCATTACATTAGCTTTGCTCTTGAAATCTTTGAAATAAAATTATGTTGGCAAATTATTGTGAATAAATTGCATCTTTTGTTTTTTCCTTCGAATTTTGCACCAAAATTACAATTTAAAGAACTTGCCAGCTGAATTGTTTGTGGTAGTTATCAAAATCAGAAGTTTTTTGGAAAAATCAAGAATTAAACCAATGAATTATTGAGTTTTCAAATTGGCATAACTTGCAATACCGCAGCTACATGTAGATACTTAATGGGTTTATTAACATAAGAATATATAATTACATTATTTTCAAATCATCATAAGACTATTTGGGTATATCAATGTTGCAATGCTACACTACCATCGCATTCTGTTTTATCAATTATCCTCATTTTGTCTCAGTGTTTTGCAAGTTTATCTTTCTGGACAGGGAAACATAACATATGTTTTATGACATTTATGCCATGAAATTAACAGCAACATCATCACAACTTTCTGGGAGTTGTCAGATGAAATCATTTCTATTCCATAACGAAATATTTCCTTTTCTACAATCTCAAGCCATGCTTGAAGACTGCAGCAATAAAGTCTTACGATAACTTTCTCACATATTTTCTACATAACAGATACACTATAACAGTAGCACATTTCTTTATACATCATGACATCATTTACTGATACACTTACTTAGTAAGCTTCTCTCCTTCATTAAAGGTAAATGACATGATTGGGGGTAGTTACCTATACTTGGGGGTAAAAACTACTCTAGAATCAAGTAAACTATGCAGGGATTCCACTGTGAACATTTTGTAGTAAAAAATTGACTCAATTTAAAATATTGTCCATCAGTATGCCTTGTAACAGACAAATTTGCAGTGTAGCCTTCTATGGGGATTAAATCTATCGTGCCCCGATAAAATTAAACTGCTGGCCTGTTCATGCTTGTTTCTCCTTACGTAAACAAACTCAAAACAAATCCTTCCAGCCAGGAGATCCACTCCAGCTGGTGTACATTTGGTTTATCTTTCAAACAGTTTGATTCTAAGGGCATTTTTTTATTTCTCCCAATCATGTCACTGAGCTTTAATAATCCTACTCCTAAACTCACAATAAGACATATGACAAACAAGCATTTAGCAATTACATAAGTCTCCTTGATTTGTATATTTAACAACATATGACAATATGGCATGAAATATTAACACAACTACTAGAAGCATTTTTGTTGCTATAATTTCAGCTGCATTTAGGAGCACAAATTGAGAATGGTTTTAGAAACACTGCATGATTAGACAATGCAAGATATAATATCTACACTGAACTGCTGAGTGATATCAATGTTTGTAAAATGACTTAACTTCAAGTCAACGAAGTTGCTGTTGAGTGTACAAACAGGTATTCACCCTACACACTTTATAAATGTTCATAAATTACATCTCTGTAGATAAACTTGTTTGAGAGCATAACCTCAAATTTATCTATTCTATTTGGGCTGGGGGTGACATCATTATTTTCTTTATCACACAACAAAGTGATGGAGTGCTGAGACTTGGCACAATTTAGTTGCATGTAGTTGACCACCTGTGTACTCTTTGAGAACTGTATTGAGGGATGTGGCCTCTGGTGGTCTGAAGTCCTATCTGCTGCATACGATGAGATGTCAAAATATGTTGCTGCAAATGAGAGACAGGATGATGATGATGATGATGATGAGGATGATGATGATGATGATGATGATGGTGATGATGATGATAATGGTGGTGGTGGTGGTGTTACTGCGCGATATATCCTGACTAAGTCCACCCCTCAACTCGCGCTCTGATTGGTCCGTTAGGACGGTGTGTTCCTGCATAGTATACGTGTACAGTCCTGC
>JZLH01S0063477.1:18956-42196 GCA_001188425.1 Eucidaris tribuloides | reverse complement strand
AGTAGTAGTAGTAATAGATAGTAGTAGTAGTAGTAGTAGTAGTAGTAGTAGTAGTAGTAGTAGCGTAGACAGACACGAGACAGTAGTAGTAGTAGTAGTAGTAGTAGTAGTAGTAGTAGTAGTAGTAGTAGTAGTAGTAGTAGTAGTAGTAGTAGTAGTAGTAGTAGTAGTAGTAGTAGTAGTAGTAGTAGTAGTAGTAGTAGTAGTAGTAGTAAGAGTAGTAGTAGTAGCAGCAGCAGCAGCAGTAGTAGTAGTAGTAGTAGTAGGAGTAGTAGCAATATTATCATCATCATTAGCAATGACAAGATGGCTGTCAGGGGGAGGGGGCATGTTATCCCCCTTGCCCCTATTAAATACGTTATTGCCTTAAAGATTGTGTTAGGGATGTGCAAGTCCATTACTTCCCTTCATTATCAATACCAAACGGTAGTTTAGTACTTACAAATGGTGTGTTGAAAGTCTGAGATCCATACGTCATGAATTTGTTGTTTTATGAGAAAAACTAATAACGACATGTTACCAGAATGTTGTTCTTTCTGTGAGTTTCAATTTTGCTCAAAATGCGAATCGCGGTTACTGTGCACCGTAGCAAGACGAGCGCAGCCCTCTGATTGGTTAACGGCTATCTCCTGCGCGACCATTGGCTAACGGCTGATCGGACCATTTTGGAACGGCACGTGCACGTTTGACGTCGCGGATTTTTTTTAAATTTGCTCCTGAGTAAATGGAAAAAGGATGAAGTTTAACCGTCCAGATTTTAACCAAAACTCAATATTTTACCCCAAGTCTCTATGAATGGTGTTTATTTATATTAATCTTCACATTGGATATGATTTCAGCTGATTTGATTCATACAGATGTTTTTTGACGTGCAAATCAATGACACAATCTTTAATACGTACAAACATAAACACACAGTCCACAATCCAGAAGTCGCATGACACCATCTTCTCTACAATCATGGTTACAGCACAAAATCTGAATGACTACACTAAGGCATTAATCATCAAATAATTATGAAAGTCAGGTTTATTCATAATTGTTAGGTAGTATTTCAATTCAATTATATACACAATGCATATCGAATGCGACCATTATGAAATCGATCAACGTTAATATACATATGAAATGACTTATCAGTTATAGCTATAGGTGTTTGTCTACACGTTATAAGTTTTCACTGACTATAATACAGTGCACTTTCACAATCTGTGTTCACACAAAAAAACACTTGCAGTAAAACAAAAACAATATAGATAGAAATATGTATGATGGCGTATAATTGGTCAAAATTTAACATTACTTTGGTCAATGCGACCAAACTTTATGGGTCAAAATTTACAAAAATCTTGGTCGAATTTGACAATTCGGCTTGACACACTTCTATCAATATATTGCATGTTTTTTTAGGACAAAAAATGACTCGGAAAGGGATATGTTGGGGTCACGCCCCAAAACGGGGTTTAAATTTGACCCAATAAGGGTCACATTGTACTTAATCCGTGTCAATGCTATCATTTTCTTGGTCTGGCATCAACAGACCCTTTTTCAAGTCAATCTCAAATGTACAGGCTATAACACACGGAGACGGAGGGGGATGCGGCAATCTAATTCTACCCCTATCCACTGATTCTAGAGCACTGACGACAAGTTGCTTTTAAACACAACTAATTAATATACATGTATTGATAAATCAGTGAGAAGTGGATTAAGGTTACATAAACATGATTATTATTTTAATGATATTAATAACAGCACACCTAACTGACAAGGCAGTCATTGAAAGAACTTGACACCCCATCTCTGTTAAGATAAATGTTACTCCCGTGAAATTTTGAGTGAACGTGAGTGAAAATGTGTAACTGAATGAATTTCACTCTCCAAATGTGACCTTAGTGACGAAATAAGCAGTCTCTAAAGGTCACACTTAAGCCCTGAAGAGCAGGACGCGCTATTTTCTCTCTTTTTCTACTCTTTTCAAATATTTCCCCCTTAAAGAGTGATATTTTCTTATGTATTTGAATAGCACACCTAACTGACAAGGCAGTGATTGAAGGAACATGCCATCCCATCTTCGTTAAGATAAATGTTACTCTCCCAAAAGGGTAAAATTTTTGAGTGAACTTGAGTGAAAAATGTGTCAATGAATGAAATTTTACTCTTGAAAAGTGGCCTCAGTTGCGAACTTCGTAGTTCCTGAGGTCACCACTATAGAGTAGAAAGCATTATTTTCACTCATTCTCGACTCTTTTAAAATATGCAATGAGTGAACGTTTTACTATTTTAAAAGAGAATAATCAGAATCTGGAGAAAGATGTCCAATAAAGTAAGCAGTTGCAACAGCAAGTAAATTGCATATAATGCAAAATACTTAATCTCCGAAGCTGGATTTAACACGAATTTTAAAATAAGTTACGTTGCACAATTTCATACTCTTTCCCAGTATACTTTGATGCAGAGTGTCCAGCGAGTATTAAAAGTTACAAACTGACTTTTGTTTTTAAATAATATATCACAAAGAAATGAATTAAGTAAATCAAACTATACATGTAATTGCACACAGTCACACGTTATGACGTGCCATCATGACATGACTTCAGATACACGAAAGATATACTGTTCGTTTTACACGTAACTATTATACAACAAAACACACATGTATATATTCAAACCTTCAA
The DNA here is from genome assembly GCA_001188425.1 of Eucidaris tribuloides. Classification (NCBI taxonomy): domain Eukaryota; kingdom Metazoa; phylum Echinodermata; class Echinoidea; order Cidaroida; family Cidaridae; genus Eucidaris; species Eucidaris tribuloides. Next base: position 39,518 of record JZLH01S0063477.1, on the reverse strand, counting down.
AAGTTTATATATTTTGTATTTATTATGTTTTAAGGTATGGTATTTTAAATTGCACCTCAAACAATTACCACACGTTATGACAGAACAATCCTTTTCATATCTATCCTATTTTCTAGCGAAAAATAGAACAATCTCGGCAATTTACACGTTTGTTTATGTGCTTTCAAACAGTTTGATTTGTACACCCAGAAAATTCGATGGTCACCCTGGTCAACCGGCTTAACACCGATTTGCGTTATTATTATTAGGGAATTGTGCTAATTTTACCCCAGTGGGCCTCGGTTGTATGTAAACAGCGAGCGGAATCACCACAGTCCTGGTAAATTGATACAATTTCGCACGGAAAATAAATGATTTGACACGGATTTTTAAGTAAAACATGTCAGATGATTCGTCAGTCCGATAAATTTCTGTAACTATTGAACTTCCGGTATACTGAACTCTTACTATCGAATAAATCAAATAAAATAATCTGGGACATCTATCGACCCTATCGTTCAAATAATTTTTGTATTTTTTAAAGTGAAAAATTACATCAATGTTCATCTGTTGTTAAGGAAAATAATGACCCAAATATAAAACCCAGAAGTTCATTTTGGGTACTAGAGCTGATCTCGAACGCTTTTAAACAACAAAGTACTTTAATGTTCATTTCTTCCAAAGTCAACTGTTACTATATAAAGTAACAGTAACCAGAACATAAACCGCAGTATATTTACACACTATGGCCCGTATTCTGAATTCAGGTTTAAATTTAAACCCGAGTGTAAGTGTAGTTTAGATATCCGATGTCGAGTCTAAATATCCGAATTTGTAACATTGCGTTTCTGAATTTAGACTGAAGGTATTTAAAACGTGACTTCAGAATACGGGCTAATGAATAATATTTGAAATACCAAAATAATTATTTCAATCAAACACCAAGAATATTACCTTTGATATACGGTAAAGGGTGTTGGAAATTAACACCATATCTGGTATATGTAGATCAGGCCATACACTGGGTGTTAAATGAAACACCCCAGTGTTTGCCGTGTAGTCCATATTGATCGCAGAGGTAACTCGGTAAATACAATATAGATCGTGACTCAACAGTTTACAGTGGTTCAACCCTCTCAATACCATCGCATATGCGCTCCATAGACTTTGCACGTGATATTCTGAGCGTGGCGCTGTAAGGCTTAACCGCGTCCATGAAAGACGGCCCCGCAAACGGGACACATCTTGTAGCGGGTCATCAGACAGCAGAGTAGTCCGAAAGGGAAAAAGAAGATGGCACACAGGATTCCGAAGAGAGAGAACTGTTCTTGGAGGCTTCCCATCTTGCAGTTGGGACACTGGTCGACCAGGACGACGGTCGCATTGTGGGCCCGGTGTGTGGTGACGGTGATGGTCTGGGGAGCCGGCGCGATGGCCGGGGAGGGTTGCTGCACGGGTGGTGGGTAAACCGAAGCTGTGATAAGAAAGTTTCAGAAAAAAAAAACATTTTTGGTGGAGATCGTTTTGTATGAAATTACTAATCGAATGGAAAGGATAATTACAACAACGACGACAAAAAATAATAATAAATATAATACACAAATATGAAAAAATAGATAAGTGAATAACTGAAGTGTTTTGTATTATTGCACTTAGTCACCATTTTAATCACGAACATTTGAAGTTACATGATATTGTAGTAATTATTGTATCAAAATAATTTACTGCGATATTATCAAAATAGAAAACTTATAAAACGATTATCAAATCTTCTATGAGTTCATTAACATTCTGTTTAATATTCTCTTATAAAAACTGCCGGTTAAATCTGAATGTAACTTGTAAGTGGACATTTGAACAATGTAGTGAATCACTTCTATTTCAACAAAGTTCGTCAGCCATCGTAATATGTCAACGTAATTATCGACAAAACGAACAAGTATATTATTAAAAGATTAATTCAACTGTTTCTGGGATTGAATACATGCTACTCTCGACAACTTCATGACATTATAATTCAACCGTCAACCTCTAACATGATTAAATCTTAAATATGTATAAGTATCTGTGCAGGTACCAAATTAAAATAGCGTCATTCTGCAATAAGCTTATATAGGCCTACTACTCAGACATGTTTAAGATATAGGCATTATATTACGCACGATTAATACAATTACGTCCATGTGTGCAAATCTAGTTTAGATATCGCAACAAATTCTTACATTATTTCTAAGACGATCTTAATTCTGTTGTTTTGTCAGAAAGAGCTGGGGCAGGGTCTTTCAAACTTCATCTATACACAGAATAAATCAATCATTAGGCTACTAGTTCACACACAAATTTGATTTGATTTGATTTGATTTATTTATTCTGCATAGCAAAATAATACAAAATTCAAATGCAGTCATGACAATACAAAAATGGTACGATCATAACAAATACACGACGAGAGTAATAAGTAATATAATTAAAATGATAAATCAGTGACCATGTAGGAGGACACCCTATAAGCGTGCTTAACATTTGGGGCCTCTTACAGTACAAACTAAAACAACTACAATAAGTACCCTCGTGATGCAAAGAAAGAAATTAATTTTATAGGGGAAATGGCAAAGTCAAATTTCATGTAGTTTGTGTGATGAATGGAACCTTATTGTCCTTTCAATCTACTGACCTACAAGAATATTTTTTTTTGTATTTGGTAAGGAAAGGTAAGGGGCATTTTGAGTGACATTGTTGAGTTCACTACCAGCACTTTGTAGCAAAGTAGCGAATGAATTGAGATAAATAACACGTTGCGGTTTCTAATACCTGTCAATTATTAACTTTCCCCTCAATGCAGTGTGGCAAACACCTATAGGTGATAGTGTTTCGATGTAGGCCTAATGTAGGCGAAAAAGACGCCCAAGATGAATGCTCGACAAACAATGATTAATCATGTGGTTTAGGGTGGGGTGCAGTACTGGGGAATAATTATGCACAGTTTTGCACGTATTGGTGAATGCTTTTAATGTACGTGCGATATATTTTGTAAGACCTTCATGTTGTACAATAATATGTAAATGAATTTGTTATATTTTTATCTGCAATTTAAACAATTAGCTGTCATAGCAGCTCTCATTTTTTGTTATAATAATATGTTCTTGGTGATATAAAACTTATCTATGTCAATGTCAATGATTAAGAACATGTGTACGGGAATATGATTCTACAGGACCTATCAGTCTGTAATTATGTGTGTGTGTGTGTGTGTGTGTGTGTGTGTGTGTGTGTGTGTGTGTGATGTGTGAGTGAGTGTGTGTAATGTGTGTGTGTTGTGTGTGGTGGTGATGTGTGTGTGTGTGGAGTGAGGTGTGTGTGTGTGTGTGTGTGTGTGTGTGTGTGTGTGTATGTGTGTGTGTGTGTGTGTGTGTGGTGTGGTGATGTGTGTGTGTGTGTGTGTGAGTGTGTATGTATGTGTCGTAGTGTGTGTGGTAGTGTGTGGTGGTGTGTGTGTGTGTGTGTGTGTGTGTGTGTGTGTGCGTGTGTGGGTGTGTGCTGTGTGTGTGTGTGTGGTGTGTGGTGTGTGTGTCGTGTGTGGGTGTGTTGTGATGTGTTGTTGATGTGTGTGTGTGGTGTGCGCGCGTGTCTGCCTGCCTGCCTGGTTGTTGATTATAGTGAGATCTAGGTTACAATAACTTATTCTTATAGGAATATTGTATTTACATTTACAATTCAGGTACCCCTCGAGTTCGAAACATACTTTATAATCATATAGTTCATTAGAATATTTTTAAGAATTTCGCAATGCAAAACTGAAGAACAAATAATTGCTTTCGTTCATACAGAAGTCCACTAGTCATTAACTCGTATGATGCTTGTGTAATGTATCATTTTTATGTGAAGATTTGTGCGGAAGTCTGAATTCACGCTTGAAGCCAATCTTGAATGTTTAGTTTCTTGAATGTTTCTTGAATGAGGCCAATCTTGAATGTTTAATCGTCAATGAAAATACTTCCTATGTGTACTATGTACAGTACATCATATTAAATGTTATCAGCGATTGTGTGCAATTTACATATCCTTATTTGCGTTAAAGCATCAATACAAAAATCTATTCCTTTGATAATAATTATCTTCCACAAGAAGCACTGTTTCATATACGAAATCCTGAAGCCTATTACATGTATATTGGTTACATAAATTCAGTTTATTGTTTGTAGATTAAATTAAACAAATCAAACATTTACCTTTTGCGTGGAATTGTTTTGTTTTATTTTGTTTTTCTTAAGTCAACTTTAGTCAAATTAAATAAACTTTGATTTTGAACTTATGTTAACGGAGTTGGAAATGCCCTTACAAATTAATGAAAATTAAATACATTGTGGTGATGCTGGGAATTCAAATCAAGAAACAAATGCACGCTGTGAATTGATAAAATGTGAATTATGTTAACTTACGATTGAATCCCGGGGCAGGTGCCGGCGGATATGCTCCCGCTGGTGGGTATGGTGTCGTTGTTGGTGGGTACGGTGTTGTGTTCGGGGGGTACGGTGTAACCCCTTCTTTGCCGGGTTCTGGCGGGGTGTATGGTGGAGGTGCCCCCATGTTGTCGTTATTCCCTTCCGACATGGCTGATAAACGTAAAGGAGAGACTGGTTTAAAGATCTAGCAAGGAAATGTCGAATGGAGGCTTCACAGGTTTTGATGGGTTGAATGAATTTAAGCAACGAGAAACTTCTGAGCGATGAAACGAAATCCCCAGATGCAAGGTGATACTTTTTTCCCCGCGCGTGAATACGTCTGTCCGTCTGGTAATTAAATTTTTACGTCACCGTACTTGTTTTCGAGGAGATTGAAGCTGAAGATTCAATACCATAGTTTGATAGAATATCTCCCCGGGATATCTCTTTATTGATAACAATTTAAGTCCGGGTATTGCACGAGTTCTGAGAGATGTTGTAATGATGTGTTGTAATGCTTTGTGCAACAGCATGAGCTTTCTTCCCCGAATGGACCGACAAAACTCCGCATTCATCAGTTTGTGTTAATTTGCATTGACCGATAGCAATATGGTTATCGACGGAGCCCACGCCCAAAGTGCATGTTGACTGACTGATGATGGACAGATTGAATGTTAGATGATGTAACAATAACAGAAACCAAATTCAGGAACCCAATCTGGCTCGCCCGCGGTCCAAAATGTTGGAATTAATTTAAGAAATACTATAGTTCTTTTAGTAGTACATGTATATAGTCAGATTTAAGTGGGACCCCTAATATTAAAATCTCGGAAGTCTAGTGATTTACATCAAAAAAAAAATTGAACTGCCTTGAAATTTGTGACCTTGGAAAACCGGACAAATATGTTAGCAATCATTCGACTTGGAGATAAAACGAGTTAATGATTAATAAACGAATCCGACAACATTGGTCATTTATTAATCAAGCCATACGAAGCAACAGACTTCCTCATCTAGGTACATTATGTGTATACTGCAAACACACCCGTGGAACAGCCTTTCGCGACGAAACTATGGAATCGGGCGTACACCCAGAAAGACTGTTTCAGTACAAAGGTTAAAACGATGTCAGACATCAAAAGTAAAACAATGAGGATTAATTATTTTCTCCGGAAAGGGATTTGAGAGAAAGAAACAAATAAACGGATATGAATAATAATTGACTGATGACGAAAATGTGTATAAAGTTCAAACAGGTAGATAGTTCTATCGGGGAAAATCATCAATATTGACGCTAGTAAATAATTGTCAGATGTTTATCATATCAGTTTGTACAAGTCGAGTGGCAACTGTCACAAGGCATTACACACACGAAATTTATGATTAAAAACAAAAGCAAGAATGATTTAATAAAAAAAAATGAAAACTCTTTAGAATGCAGTTGAGGCGCCGCAAATTTGGAATAAAATACTTAAAAACACTGACAAAAATATATAAGGAGGGGTGCTAATGGATCAGCCTCTCTTGTTGGGTAAAGAGAAATTTACATTTCACAGGGTCAGTGACATACGAATTTGATTTGAATTTATCTCGGCTGTTAGTGCAGTGGGGTCCAAGCATATTTGAAATGAGTCTGAAATTTTGATCAGCCTTGCGCTGATCGCACCCCCAAAAAATCAAAAGTCTCCCTCTCTTTCCACCATCACCCACCCCCCCAAAAAATACAATTCAGTCATCATTGGTCCCCGCTTGAAATGCTAAGATTTCCTTTACCCAACAGTGGAGAGGTGATTCGTTAGCCACCCCCCTTATATTCTTTTGCGCTTTTTGGATTAGTTTTGTGAAGAGGAGACTAAGAGCTGAGCGCAATAACAGGCATTAGTTAGAACGAGAAAAAAAAATGACATTGTGAGTATGCTTGAGAATTATGGTACATGGTGATAAAGCAAACCTAAATAAGGGGTACTGGTGGATACTCACCCTCAGCAAGGCCCTAAAATAATTTGTGTTTACGTCTTGCAAGTTTTATCCCGGGATAAAAACTTGCAGAAGACAAGCTATAGGCTCGGGAGCTTATCGATTCAAAACATTGCATACATACCACGGCGCGAACTAACACACGTCGGGTCGAGCATGCATCTGTCACGCATGTATGTCAGCTCCAGACCAGTGCACGTGCGATCTGCATTGGTTGGCCAAGACTCATTTCTTTTACTTATGCCTGTTAGTTGCTGGCCTTCCTTCTCCCTTTAATGATTTTATTTCGAACATTTGCGGCGGCCCCCACTGCATTATAGTTTCATTTTTAATTAAATCATCGTGCTTTTGTTTTTAATCATAAATTTCGTGTGTTCATGCCTGTTGACATTTGCCACTCGGCTTGTACAAACTGCATATGATAAAACATCTGACATATTATTTACTAGCTCAATATTGATGATTATTCCCCGATAGAACTATCTTACCTGTTTGAACTTTATACAATTTTCGTCATCAAAGTCAATAATTATTCATATCCGTTTATTTATTTCTTTCTCTTCAAATCCCTTTCCGGAGAAAATAATTAATCCTCATTGTTTATACTTTTGGATGGTCTGACATCATATTTAACTTTGTACTAAGACAGTCATTTTCTGATGGGTGCTACGCCCGATTCCATAGTTTCGTCGCGAAAGGCTATGCACGTGGTGTTTGCATTATACACATAATGTGCCTATAGATAAGGAAGTCGGGTTGCTTCGTATGGCTTGACATTAATTGATCATGACCAATTAACGTCGTCGGATTTCGTCTATTAATATTAACTCGTTTTATCATCCAAACGAATGAATGCCTAACATATTGTCCGGCCTTTCCCGAGGCATGAATTTCAAGGTGGCTTCATTTTAGTTGATGGACAGTCACAGACTTTCGAGATTTTAACCATTTGGGTCCCACTTAAATTTTGACCCTGATTTAAAGAACTAGTACTTCTTAAATTAATTCCAACATTTTTGACCGCGCGAGTCAGTTGGGTTCTTGATTTGGTTTCCGTTATTTGACATCATTTAACATTCAATTCGTCCATCATCAGTCAGTCAACATCGCACTTTGGGCGTGGGCTCCCGAAACCTTATGCTAGTCGGTCAATGCAAACACAACGATGGATGCGGGTGGTTTTGTCAGTCCATTCGGGGACAGAAAGCTCCATGCTGTTGCCACAAAGCCATTTACAACCACAACCGTTACAAACATCTCTCAGAACTCGTGCAACTACCCGGACTTAAATTGTTATTCAATAAGGAGATATTCTATCAAAACTATGGTATTGAATCTTCAGCTTGACAATCTACTCGAAAACAATTGTCCGATAAGTACAGTGACACCCGTAAAAATTTATTACCAGACGGCGACAGTAACGTATTCACGCGCGGTCGCAGAAAAAAAGTATCACCTCTGCATCTCCGGAATTTCGTTTCTGCGTAAACGTCGGTCATCGCCCAGAAGCTTCTCGTTGCTGAAATTCATTCAACCCATCAAAACCTGTGAAGCCTACCATTCGACATTTTTTTTTTCTCTAATTGGAATTTAAACAGTTTTTCTTTCACATCAAAATCTCAGCATGTCGGAAGGAAATAACGACGGCTATGGGGGCACCTCCACCATACACGCCCGGCATGAACCGGCAAGAGGGGCGGTTACACCGTACCCCCCGAACACAAGCACCTACCACCAACAACACACTATCCACCAGCGGGAGCATATCGCAGCGCTCCCGGATTCCAATCGTAGTATGTTTATTAATTAAGAGATTGTGTGTCTTTGTTTCTTGATTTGAAGGCCCATCATTCACCCACAATGTATTTAATTTTCATTAATTTGTAAGGGCATTTCGACTCCGTTAACATAAGTTTCAAATCAAAGTTTTATTTATTTCTAAAGTTGACTTAGAAAAACAAACAAACAAAACATTCCACGCCAAAAGGTAAATGCGGTTGATTTGTTTAATTAGTCTACAAACAATAAACTGAATTTATGCTAACAATATACATGTAATAGCTTCAGGATTTCGTATATGAACTAGTGCCCTGTGGAAGATAATTATTATCAAAGGAATAGATTTTTGTGATTGATGCTTTATCCGCAAATAAGGAAATAATGTAAATTGCCACACAATCGCATGATAAGCATTTTATATGCATGTACGGTACATAGTAAAACATAGGAAGTTTTTCAGTGACGATTAAACATTTCAAGATTGGCCCTCAAGCACGCGAATTCAGACTTCGCACAAGAATCTTCACATACATGTGCATTACACTAAGCATCATACAGTTTCGCTTCTGCTATAACGAAAACATTATTTGTTCTTCAGTTTTGCATTGCGAGAATTCTTAAAAATCATCTAATGAACATATGATTTATAAAGTATTGTTGTTATCGAAACTCGAAGGGGTACCTGAAATTGTACATGTAAATACCCAACTATTCTATAAGAATAAGAGTTATTGTAATCCTACATCTCACTATAATTCAACAACCAGCAGGCAGGCAGACACGCGCGCGTGGCGCACACACACACACACACACACACACACGCACACACCGCACACACGCACACACACACACACACACACACACACACACACACCACACACACACACCACACCACACACGACACAACACACACACACTCATCACACACACACACACACACACCGACACCACACACACACACACACACACACACACACACACACACACACACACTACACACACAACACACACACCTCACTCACACACACACACACACACACACCACACACAACACACACACACACCACAACACACAACACACACACACAAAACCCCCAACAACATAAATTTACAGACTGATAGGTCCTGTAGAATCATATCCCGTACACATGTTCTTAATCATTGACATTTGAATAGATAACAGAAGTTTTCATATCACCCAACAAATATTATTATAACAAACAATGAGAAGTGCTTTGACAAAGCCTAATTGTTTAAATTGCCAGATAAAAATCAATAACAAATTCATTATACATATTATTGTACAAATTGAAGGTCTTACAAAATATATCGCACGTACATTAAAGCTATTCACCAATACGTGCAAAACTGTGCATAATTATTCCCCAGTACTGCCACCCCACCCTAAACCACATGAATTAATCATCTGTTTGTGTCTGTCGAGCGATTCATCTTGGGGTCTTTTCGCCTTACATTAAGGCCTACACATCGAAACACATCACCTATAGGTGTTTTTGCACACTGCATTGAGGGGAAAAGTTAATAATGACAGGTATTAGAACCGCAACATGTTATTTATCTCAAATTCATTCGCTACTTCCACAATTATCGCCTAGTAGACTGAACTCAACAATGTCACTCAAAATGCCCCTTACCTTTCTTACCAAATAACAAAAAAAAATATTTCTTGTTAGGGTCAGTAGATTGAAAGGACAAGGTTCCATTCATCACACAAATACATGGAAATTTGACTTTGCCATTCCCCCCTATAAAATTAATTTCTTTACTTTACATTCACGAGGGATTATTGTAGTTGTTTTACGTTTCTTACTGTAAGCAGGGCCCAAATGTTAAGCACGCTTATGTGTCCTCCTGCATGGTCACTGATTTAATCATTTTAATTATATTACTTATTACTCCTCGTCGTGTATTTGTTATGATCGTACCACTTTTTTGGTATTGTCATGACTGCATTTGAATTTTGTATTATTTTTGCCATGCAGAATAATAAATCAATCAAATCAAATCAACATTTGTGGAACTAATTGATTTATTCTGTGTATAGATGAAGTTGAAAGACCCTGCCCCAGCTCTTTCTGACAAAACAACAGAAATAATGTGAGAATTTGTGCATATCTAAACTAGATTTTGCACACATGGACGTAATTGCTGATTAATCGCGCCTAATATAATGCCTATCTTAATAACATGTCTGAGTAGTATATAAGTTTATTGCAGAATGACGCTATTTTAAATTTGGTAACCTGCGACAGTATTACTTATACATATTTAAGATTTAATCATTGTTAGAGTTGACGCGGTATTACAATGTCATGAAGTTATGTCGAGCGAATCTCTGCGACGACCGGGCTGAGTAGCATGTATTCAATCCAGAAACAGCTTGAATTTAATCTTTTAATAAATACTTGTTCGTTTTGTCGGATTAATTACGTTCGACATATTACGATGCGCTGACGAACTTCTGTTGAAATAGAAGTGATTCATACATTTTTCAAATGTCCACTTACAAGTTACATTTCCGATTTCGGCATTTTAATAAGAGAAATATTAAACAAGCAATGTTATATGCAACTCATAGAAGATTTGGATAATCGTTTTATAGTTTTCTTTTTAATAATATCGCCAGTAATTATTTTAGATACAGATAATTACTACAATATATGTAACTTTCAAATGTCGTAATTAAAAATGGTGACTAAGTTGCATAATACAAAAAACACTTCATTTATTCACTTATCTATTTTTTCATATTTGTTATTATATTTATTATCTATTTTTTTGTCGTCGTTGTCTGTAATTACCTTCCATCGATAGTAATTCATACAAAAACAGTCTCCAGCCAAAAATGTTTTTTTTTTTCTGAACTTTCTATATCACAGCTTCGGTTTACCCACCCGCTGCAGCACCCTCCCCGGCCATCGCGCCGGCTCGCCAGACCATCACCGTCCACCACACACCGGCGTCCCACAATGCGGACGTCGTCCTGGTCGACATGTCCAACTGCAAGATGGAGAAGCTCAAGAACAGTTCTCTCTCTCGGAATCCTGTGTGCCATTCTTCTTTTCCCTTTCGCGATACTCTGCCGTCTGTCTGCATGACCCGCCTACAAGATGTGTCCCGTTTGGGGGCCGTCTTTCGATGGACGCGTGTTTAAAGCCTTACAGCGCCACGCTCAGAATTAATCACGTGCAAAGTCTATGGAGCGATATGCGATGTATGAGAGGCGTTGAAGCACTGTTAACTGTTAGTCACGATCTATATTATTTACGAGTTACCTCTGCGAATCAATAATGGACTACACGGCAAACACTGGTGTTCATTATAACACCCAGTGTATGGCCTGATCTACATATACCAGATATGGTGTTAATTTCCAACACCCTTTATATCAAAAACGGGTAATATTCTTGGTGTGTGATTGAAATAATTATTTTGGTATTTCAAAATATGTTATTCCATTAGCCCGTATTCTGAAGTCACGTTCTTAAATACCTTCGTCTAAATTCAGAACGCCAATAGTTACAAATTTCGGATATTTAGATCGACATCGGATATCTAAACTACATACACTCGGTTTAAATTTAAACCCTGAATGTCAGAATACGGCTCATAGTGTTTAAATAAACTGGGTTTATGTTCTGGTTACTGTTACTTTATGGATTACTGTAACTGTTGACTTTGGAAAGAAATGAACATTAAAGTATTTTGTCGTTTAAAAGCGTTCGACATCGCGTGATACCGCAAAATGAACTACTGGTTTTATATTTGGTATTACTTTCCAACAACAGATGAACATTGATGTAATTTTCCACTTTAAAAAATACAAATAATTATTTAAACCATAGGGTCGATAAATGTCCCAGGTATATTTATTATGATTAACGTAGTAAGAGGTCAGTGTACGGCCAAGTTCAACGTTACAGAAAGTTATCAGTACTGACGAAATCATCTGACACGTTTATTAAAAATTCCGTGTTCAAATCATTTTATTTTCCGTGTGGAAATTGTATCAAATTTACAAGGACTGTTGCGTGATTCGCTCGCTGTGTTACATACAATTTCTGATGAAACAACTAGCAACAACCCAGAAACTTGAGGTAAATTAATGCACAATCCAAAAAAAAAAATAATAATTATAACGCAATCCGGTGTTAAGCCGGCTTGACCAGGAGGTTGACCATCGAATTATTCTGGTTGTACAATCAAAACTGTTTGAAAGCACCATTAAAACAACGTGTTAAATTGCCAGAGATTGTTTTATTTTTTGCTAGAAAATAGGATAGATATGAAAAAGGATTGTTCTGTCATAACGTATGTGGTAATTTTTTGAGGTGCATTTTAAGAATACCCATTACCTTAAAAACATCAATAAATACTAAAATATAATAAACTTTTGAAGGTTTTGAATAATATACATTTGATGTTTTTGTTATGGTACTAAATTAGCTTACGTACGCTAAAACGAACAGTAATATTTTCGCTGTTTCTGAAGTCATTGTCATAGATGGCACGTCATAAACGTGACTATGTGCAATTACATGTTAGGTTTGATTCAATGTAATTCATTTCTATTGCTGATATATTATTTAAAAACAAAATGTCAGTTTGTAATTTTAAGTACTCGCAGGGCACTCATGCCATCAAGTATACCCTGGGAAAGAGTATGAAATTAGTGCCAACGTAAACTTATTTTAAAGTTAGTCTTTCAAATCCAGTTGGAGATTAAGTATTTTGCATTATATTCAATTTACTTGCTGTTGCAACGTTTACTTTATTCGGACATCTTTTCTCACAGCAATGATACTGCATATATATTCTCTTTTAAAATGCTAAAAAAGTTCCTCATTGGGAATATCTTTAAAAGAGTCGAGAATGATGAAAATAATGTTCTTACTCTATAGTGGTGCACCTTCAGGAACTACGAAGTTCGCAACTGAGGCACTTTCAAGAAGTAAATTTCATCATTGACACCATTTCACTCAAGTTTCACTCAAAAATTTTACCTTTTGGGAGAGTAACATTTATCTTAACGAAGATGGGATGGCTGTTCCTTTCAATCACTCCCTTGTCAGTTAGGTGTGCTATTCAAATATAGTAACAAAAAAAATCACGTTTTTAAGGGGGAAATATTTGAAAAGAGTTAGAAAAAGAGAGAAGAATAGGTCCCTGCTCTTCAGGCTTAAGTGTGACTTTAGAGGACTGCTTATTTCAGTCACTAGGTCACATTCTAGAGAGTGAAATTCATTCAGTTACACATTTTTCACTCACGTTCACTTCAAAATTTCACGGAAGTAACATTTATCTTAACCGAGATGCGGTGTCGAGTTCTTTCAATGCCTGCCTTGTCAGTTACGCGGTGCTATCTATTCATATCATTAACAATCACTAATTCATGTTTATGCTAACCTTAATCCCACTTCTCACTGCATTTATCAATACAATGCATATTAATTGTTGTTGTTTAAAAGCAACCTTCGTCGTCAGTGCCTCTAAGAATCAGGGGTATAGGTGTAGAAATTAGATTTGCCGCACCCCCTCCGTCTCCTTGTATATAGCCTTTACATTTGAGCAATTGACCTTGAAAAAAGGGTCTGTTGATGCCAGACAGAAAATGATACGGGTTGCACGATTAAGTCTACAATGTGACCTTATTGCGTCAAATTTAAAACCCCGTTTTGGGGCGCGTGACCCCAACATATCCCTTTCCCGAGTCATTTTTTTGTCCTAAAAAAACATGCATATATTAATAGAAGAATGTCAACCGAATTGTCAAAATCGACCAAGATTTTGTAAATTTTGACCATAAAGTTTGTCGCATTGACCAAAGTAATGTTAAATTTTGACCAATTATACGCCATTCATACATATTTCATCTATATTGTTTTTGTTTTACTGCAAGGTTTTTTTGTCGTGAACACAGATTGTGAAAGTGCCACTGTATTATAGTCGAGTTGAAAAACTTTATAACGTGTAGACAAACAACTATAGCATATAACTGAATAAGTCATATTTCATATGTATATTAACGTTGCCATCGATTTCATAATGGTCGCATTCCGATAGCATTGATGTATATAATTGCAATTGAAATATAACCTAACAATTTGAATAAACCTGACTTTTCATAATATATTTGATGATTAATTGCTTAGTGTTAAGTCATTCAGAATTTTGCTGCTGCTAACTGATTGTAGAGAAGATGGTGTCATGCGCACTGTCTGGATTGTGGACTGTGCTGTTTATGTTGTACGTACTATAAAGATTGTGTCATTGATATTGCACGTCAAAAAAAACATCTGTATGAATTACAAATCAGCTGAATCATATCCAATTGTGAAGATTAATATAAATAACACCATTCATAGAGACTTTGGGTAAAATATTGAGTTTTGTTAAAATATGGACGGCTTTTAAACATTCATCCGTTTTTCCATTTACTTCAGGAGCAAATTAAAAAAAATCGCGACGCTTCAAAACGCTGCACGTGCCGTTCCAAAATGGTCCGATAAAAAGGGGCCGTTAGCAATGCAGTCGCCAAGGAGATAGCCGTTAACAATCAAGAGGGCTGCGCCTCGTCTTGCTGTACGGTGCACATAACCGCGATTCGCATTTATGAGCACAAATTAAACTGCACAGAAAGAACAACATTACTGGTAACATGTCGTTATTAGTTTTTCTCATAAACAACAAAATATTCATGACGTAATGGATCTCAGACTTTCAACACCCACCATTTGTAAAGAAAATAAGCTAAACTACCGTTTGGTATTGATAATGAAGGCGGAAGTAAAGGGACTTGCACATCCCTTTAACACAATCTTTAAAGCAATAACGTTTTAATAGGGGCAAGGGGATAACATGACCCCTCCGCTGACAGCCATCTTTGGCATTCTATGATGATTGATAATATTGCCTACTACTCCTACTAACTACTACTACTACTACTGCTGCTGCTGCTGCTACTACATAACTCACTCTTTCACTACTACTGACTACTACTCTCACTACTACTTACTACTACTACCTACTATACTACATACTACTACTACTAACTACTACTAACTACTCACTAGTACTACTCTACTCACTACTACTACTAACTAGTAACACTACTACTGCTGGTGCTAGCTGCTATACTACTTACTACTACACTAACTACTAACTCACTACTACTACTCTCATTATTACTACGACTAACTGATTACACTACTACTCCTACTACTACTAACTACTTACTACTACTTACTCTTACTACTACTACTACTACTGATTTACTATTATTCTACTTAACTATTACTACAATTGACTACTTAACTACTACTACCGACTACTACAGTATTACTACTAATTCACTGACTACTACTACTGTTTCTACTACTACTACTACTAGTACTAGTTACTATATACGGTCGGTACTACTAGTCATTCAGATTTATGCTGTAACCATGATTGAATAGAGAAGATGGTGTCATTGCGACTTCTGGACATGTGGACTGTTGTGTTTATGTTCTGTACTGTATCTAAGCAAATATTCATAGGGCAAGGGATAACAAGCCCCTCCCCCTGACAGCCATCTGGTCATTAGCTAATGATGATGATAATATTTGCCTTTACTACTCCCAACTACATAACTTACTACTAACTGCTGACTGCTGCTCGGATGCTACTACTACTCTTACTACTACTTCACTACTCACTTCTTCTACTACTCACTACACTACTACTCACTACTATACTACTACTACTACTTACTACTATCTACTATTATTCTACCACTATTAACTACAATTACTACTACTACCACTACTACTACCGCTACTACTACTACTACTACTACTTACTTACTACATACTGACTACTACTTAACTTTTCTACACTACTTCTTACTATTACTAGACTATAACTACGTTACGACGACTTACTACTACTTCACTACTACTACTACTACTACTGAGCTACTTACTTACATACTATTATTATGGATGAATGACGATGATCCATTTTATTATCTAATTTTTAGTTATTATTATTTACTTACTATTATGATGATGATGCATGATATATTATTATTATGTTATAAATAATAATAATAATAATAATAATAATAATAATAATAATAATAATAATAATTAATTATATTAATTATATTCATTAATTAATTTTATTATATATTATATTATATTATATATTATTATAATTCTATTCAATTATTATTATATCATTATTATTATTATTATAATATTATATTTTATTATATTATTATTTATTATTATTTTATTATTATTATATTATTATTATTATATTATTATTATTATTATTATTATTATTTCATTATTATTATTTATTATTATTATTTAATGCCTTACTTTGGTAAAAGCCAAAGGAAAGCAAATGACAAATCAGTAAAATGATGATAGTTCATTAGTGTTTTTCAAACGCAAGTATAAGCATAGCTCTAGCCTCACGGCCAATTCGCGTAAAGAAGCGGATCATTCATCTGAAGATCAGTTTTGTAATGCCGTAACAATATGCAATTGAATGCTCATTGTAAATTGACACCGCCACCACTATTGTGTTTTATGAGAACATAAAGTCTTCGCTAATCTCTCTCACCAAAGGTAGGGCAGAATAGTGAGTAGAAGAATGAATAGATTGAATGATAACCAACTCTAGTTCTTTCTATGTTCAATGAATAAATACTACGACAGTGATCCGGATAATTGCAATTCAATTCAAAGTTTTATTCCACAACATCTCAATGAAAAATAATACAAGGACAAAAGGGAATGCCCTTGAAACTGCTTACAATTAATACGAAAGACACAAAATAGCAAGTCATATAATTACATACACTATGATACCAAAAAGACAACAAACCAATTAAAAGCAAAGTTTAGTTTTGGTCGGATTTTTTTTATTTGAAATCTTATAATTCCCCAAAGTCATTACCCTGCATAAAGATTCTGAATGTCTTTAGTTTTTTTTTAAATTAGTTAATGAAAAATCTCGAGGGGGACCCCGAGAATTTCGCACTATTTACCTTATAGCTCAACGGTTAGACGGCTTAGGATATGCATGTTGTTATACCTCATCTGAAAGAGCAGACATCTGCTATTTCAGATGAGGATATAACTCTTATAAGCCTTCTTATTTGTCTAGTTTTTTAAAAATTACATTATGAAAAATCTCGGCTGACGCGGGGGGCGCGATACCACGTGCAGATTCTCGGCTATAGTTTTACATTATAGATCAAAGGGCGTTAAAAAAGGTTATATGAGCGATACCTCATCTGAAACGAGCAGAGTCTTTCTTCAGATGAGGTATAACAACATAGTAACCTTAAAGCCTTTTAACACCTATTGGATGCTATAATATAAGAATATGAGTCAAATCTCGGGGGTCCCCCCCCCCTAGAATTTTTTCATTAACTAATTAAAACAAAAATAAAGACATCAGAATCTATTATTTGCGTGGGTATGACTTGCATAAGCTTTCAATACAAAAATATCCGAAAAACTACAACTTCGGCCTTTAACCAAACAAACTGGTCATAAATAATGAAAATTGGGGCGGATCACAAAAGACCGAGTGGGCTGAGGGATAACATTTAAAGGAGTACTCCTGATAACACGGGTAAAATTTGCAAAACCATTGCTATGTTTCTTTTGAAATTACTCATATAATGGACCGCGTACTCCTGTTAAATGGGTAAAATAGGCCTGACAAATGCTACCCAATATAAAAGGGAAGGAAGGCACCGGAACTTAACAGGCATAAGTTAAAGAAAACATTTTGAGTTCGTCCAAAACCAATCAGATCGCACTTACACATGCTGAAACCGACAAGCACGACAAGGATGCATGCCACCTGACGTGTGTAGTCACCCATCAGTAATCTATGGCACGTTTGAATCGATAGCTCCTCCCCCCATGACTGTTTCTGAAGTTTATCTTTAAGATAAGGCTGCAAAGACATAAATAAACACAAATAACTAAATTTATAGGGCCTTATGCTGGTGTGAGTGTCACACAGTTAGCCTTATTTAGCTGTCTTTGATCACCACCTTTACCATAATTTCCCACACATAACTCTCAATTTGCCTCTTTATTTCTTAACTTATTGCCTGTTAGTTGCGGTGCCTTCTCCTTTAAATTGGAGACCACTGACTACTACCTGGCCATACCGGTAATAACTTCCGCCAACTACTTTCTCTGGTATCACACCCACACCACTCACCTGCGCTATACTTACACCTTTGATTTATAGCCTACTCATAAAGTATTCACTTTTCGACTTATTTATTATTCTCCAGGCTGGGCAGCTGCGCGGCGATTGCCCCTATTGTTTCAAAGTACTTGAAGTGACGGGATTTTACTTGAGTTCTTCGAAATTTCGCACCCCCCCCCCCCGTGATTTGCTCGTTTAAAAATGTCATGCAGAACTTGCTTTTTTCGTCTGACTCCCCCTGCCCCCGCTCTTGATTGTGTTTGCTTGCAATTTGGCCAGGCCTACTAAACAAAGACGATCATTAAAGAATGAAAATATGTTATTTACCCAGTTTTGTCATGACCACCCCGTAGACTGTTGTTACAATTAAGCATACACCGGATGCACAAGTCCACGGAGATAATCTATACGATGATTTGTAGAGAGTGACAGCTTAAATTCTTAAAGTTTTGCGCTATATTTATCAAATTGATTATTTGTCCATTCAAACCACTATTTACGAAGCTCGATATTTAGTGCAGATTTTTCATTTTGTAAATTGAAGTCTACAATTGTTTAAATTTATCTGCTTTCATGTGCGGATGCTGATTTTAAAGGAGCGTATGGCAATCAGTATAGGCAACAAATAACTGTAGAATTTGCAATAAACTTAAGGCCATTGTCAGGACAGAATGAAAAAAACGCCCTCTTTTGACTAAAAATCATAAAATGGTGCACTACTTGAACCTATAATGACATACCCATGACAGAGCGTTGGAAACAAAATACAAATTCTATTTTCTCCCACCAATCTGTATCATCATGCGCTCGTCGCTTCGTTGCCACTTTGCAACGTCCAAGTTCCAGTGAATATGTGCCTGTATTCATGAAGACTAGTTGATACTCTGTCTCTGTGTTTGAGAGTGTCCTTGACAGTGGGCTTTAATTCTTTCAATTTCAGTGCCAGTTGATGGTAATGACTTCTTTTTCAAATCCTCCAGGTATTATCGTCATCGTGCGTCAATCATCAATCTTGTCGTTTATCGTCATCACTCATCAATCGATCAAGGTCACTCATATCCATCACCATCATCAATCATCATCCATCATCATCATCATCATCATCATCATCCATCATCATCATCATCAGTCATTAATTATTACCACCACCATCACATCATCCATCACCCATCCACCCCACGGTCTACCATCACCTTTACCACCACACCACCACCACCACACACCACCACCACCACGCACCACCACCACCATCACCACACCACCACCACCCACCACCATCATCATCATCATCAATCAATCTCATCAATCATCAATCATTCTCATTCATCATCATATTCAATCATCAATCATCATCATCTATTATCCATCATCAGGTATTATGCCTATCGGGTGGCTCTTTAATCCTGTCAGCATTGTCTGTAGTCCAAAGGAAGCTTGTGTCAATGCCCAGCTGTTAAAGCTGTGAAGAAAATTAGAGAAATCGCGATCTTCTGGGTGATGAGAAGTACTCCCGCGAGGACAACTCCCCCCATACCGGACGACCCCACCTGACGAACTCCCACGAAGGACATACTTCCTCCGGAGGACAATCAGGCCCAAAAAGGAAACATCCGCCGCGAGGACAAAACTCCCAAAGGACACTCTTGAGGACACTCCCTCCACAGGAGTTTTTACAATATCTCCATTTTTAAATTTGATTTTCCTCGGAGAGTTGTCCTCCGGGGAGTTGTCGGTGGAGTCCGTCCCAGGGGCAGTTATGCAGGTTGCTAGATTTCCAGTATTCTCAAAACGCCAAATTACAAGCCAATTTCGCGTAAAAAAACCGCCAAATCTGCAATTGATGGCACGTTCTATGGATGGTATCCTGAGACAATATTAGAAATAACTGTTGTAATCAATTTAGCAACACAATTCGAAAACCTAATATGCCTGACTGCCTAAACTTTAGAGTGCCTCGGTTATACGCCAGTCAGATTATGCACCCGTGAAGTACATGTACGCCAGCTATTTGATGGACCCTTGTGGCACGCTAATTTTACTGAAATCGGGTATACATAATGATTTTTCCCTAGGTATGTCATTGTAAAAACGCCCAAAACCATAAAGCCGTTTGAGTACACATTGAATTCTCCTCTCT
>JZLH01S0063472.1:32743-43090 GCA_001188425.1 Eucidaris tribuloides | reverse complement strand
CTGCTGTAAATAACAATAAATTTTGATACGTGATTGCATTATCACATGGACGTCGCAAAGGAAATCATGTAAGACATTAGAAAACGATATCATACATACTGAAAATTGTAATCTTTAGGGAGTAGATATCACTTTGTCAGGGATGCCAACTGGTTATGATTTTATGACATTTAGTTTTTCATCATCCAAAGTAAGAAAATCAGAATTTTTTTAATGCAAAATATATTTTCCCTTAGATTTAATATATGCAATTTACCCAAATATGTTTTTTGCCTTCAATTTTTGATTTTACTGTGCCTCAGTATTGCCCTATTCAAACCTTTCGTCTACTTTTCATTCATATTTTTTTACATGTGTCATCGTCTGTTGATCTGATTTTTTTCAAGTTAATTGTACTTTTCCTATGATAACCCATCCTTGACTCAAGTAAATTGATCATGTTTGATTCGCCAGCTGGAGCCCCAATTATTCACAATTGTCCCGGCAACGTCACAGCAGTAGAGGAACGCCAGGAAACCAATCGCGTGCTTGTCGACTGGGAGGAACCAACCTATCAGACGGTGTGTGGGGACGAGTCCGGTCTGGAATTGGTGTCGTACAATCAATCACACTATCCATCTAGGAGCGTCTTTGACCCTGGCCTTACTCTAGTTTCGTATTTCTACCAGCAATATGATGCAGTAGCCGAGTGTTCATTTTTTGTCAACGTCACCCTAGGTAAGACTGGACATTTGTCCCCACACTTTGTCCCTTCCCCTCCCCTACCCTGCCCTCATTTAAATCTTGTAAATTTGTTTTTATTACTGGTAATAAGAAAAAAGTTTTGGGAGTAGGGCACTAGTTCTCCCTTACTGAACATAGGGATGGGAGATGGGAGCCCCCCCCCCCACCCAACCAGAAAAAAAATCTTGAAGTTAAAGGTATAATACTTCTACCAGCAATACGACGCAGTAGCCGAGTGTTCATTTTTCATCAACGTCACCCTAGGTAAGACTGGGCTTCCCCGCAATCCACGAAAAAGTTTCAACTCATATCATTCTGCAGATATGGTACTTTTTCTACATGTTTGAACAAAATGGTTTTATTGCTATAGTTATTAAAAATTAAATTCGTGAATGTTTTTTCTCTTTATGCCTACCGCACCAAAAGTGCCCGAGACATCATGTTTTAGAGTTGGTGGTTGGTTGGTTTGTATGTTACCAGTTCTTGCTACTGCAATAACTCAAGAGCCACTTGTCAGATTTTAATGAAACTAAGGTTAAAGGCACTGTATAACAGTGTTTCCAGTTTAAAAAATCTGAGCTGCATGATTCCCCATGCTACTAGTATCTCTGACATGGTCTAAAAATGAAGTCCTGAAAAAATTGCAAGGTTTTAAAAACGATCAGTAAGGCTTTAAAAAAGTAAAATCATTGAGAGACCACTCCAGCTTTCCCCCATAGACTGCTGTGTTGCAGAATTTCCTATCGCCCAATATAAAATTAATGTGCCAATTTGTATTTGCACATATTGTACTAGTGACAGCATAACTGTCGAAACTTTTGTGTTCTAGGGTGTTTATTTGTCCATTCAAACACTGTCAGATATGTCAGATAGCAAACTTCGACAATTTTTTTAAACGGGTCTTCCACAGTGTTATATAGTGTCTTTAAGTATGTACTATGATACAAAGATGAATTGATAAGATTTTAGAGTTGAAAGGACAAAGGTCAAAGGTCACAGGACCTGGTATATGTTTGATTTGGGATCGTTATTGCGATAACTCAGTAATGGCTCTTTCGATTCGATTGTAACTTGGGTCAAGTATTAAACGTAAGGCACCAATGATTTCAGAGTTTAAAGGTCAAAGGTCATGTGGCCTGATATGTATTTGATTTGGGCTCATTACCATGATAACTCAAGAATGGCTTGTCAGATTTTAATGTAACTGGATTGAAGTATGTGTCATGAGGCATCAGTAATTTGATTAGATTTGGGAGTTGAAAGGTCAAAGGTCACGAGGCCTCATATATGTCTAATGTGGGCTGGTCACTGTCATGAAAACTCAAGAACAGTTTGTCAGATTTCAATGTAACTTGTATCACTTTTGTAGTATGAGATACCAATGAACTGATTAAATTACTGAGTTGAAAAGTCCAAGGTCAAAGGTCACAAGGCCTCATGTCCGATTTGGACTCATTATCGCAGTAATTTAAGAACAGCTAATCAGATTTTAGTGTAACTTGAGTCAAGTATGTAGGATGAGGAACCGATGAACTGATAAACTTTTGGACTTGATAAGTCAAGGTTCACAAGTTCTTATATATGTCTGATTTGGCCTCATTACCATGGTGACTTGAGGCTTTTCAAGTTTTGATTAAATTGATTGATCTATCAGTCAGTCAATCAATCAATCAATCAATCAATCAATCAATCAATCAATCAATCAATCAATCAATCATTACTCTATTTTTCAGTTGATACCACACCCCCTGAGGTCATGGACTGTCCAAGCGACATCCATGTTACTGCCAGTGTTGGTGAAGACACCATGGAGGTCACCTGGACTGAACCGACGGCCTCAGATGTTTCGCTTCCACTCATCATCCGATCATCCTCTCAGAGTGGGGACCATTTCAGAGCTGGGACCAATACCACTGTCATATACCAGTTCATAGATGCTGCGGGCAATGAGGGAGAGGAATGCTCTTTTGAAATATTTGTTCAAGGTAAGGGGTTTAACTTGTTGCCTCTGGAATCCGGTATACCATGTTGCTTTGCAGAATCTTGTAGGCAAAGGATAAAGATTGAGATCTTGATTTGCACACCCAAACTGATGTTGTTGTTTTTTTTATTCAAATTCATTCCAGATGTAGAAACATGCATAAAAATACCTTATTCAAAATTTTGGATTCACATTTTGTGTACAGTTCGAACTCTTTTAACTGGCCATGTTGGGACCAGCAGCCATCCGGATAAGTGATATGGCCGGATAAGAGAGATAATGTACAAACACAGTATAGGGGAGGTATATACATGCCATAAATTGTTGTATAAACAACCCAAAGACCATGCACAAATTGCAACAGACCTCCCAGGAGTGATACTTTATGTACTGTCCCTGATACCCAGCTGGTTCTGTGTACACTTCTGATAAAGGTGTATCAATAATATAGGCAATGACTGATAAGTCCATTGTCCGGATAACAGAGATCTCCGTATAATCGATGGCCGCATAATCGAAGCCGAACTGTATTAAAAAAGAAATCAAGTCTGAATCATTTGAAACTGAGCTATTTGCTCATTATGTAATAGTAATCTAGAATTCAGACACCAGCTGTAGCTTTTACCAACTGATTGCTAGTCTAACCCACACTAAAAGAGGCTACTCGGCACTAGCCCAACTTCGCTGGTGTGAGTTTATGACCTCATAAGCATTGATAGGCAGGTTTTCTGTTTTCACAAAATGATACACAATTTATGTCTGGCAGTCACACTCATGGCTGTGTAAGTGTCTCATCGGGCCTTATATTCATGAAAACTGACGTCAGCTCCAAGGTTTTATGGGAGGTGAACATGTATATCGTTGGTTGTTCGACAGAAAGGCCTTAGCATATGTTCTCGCCAGAAGGGCCTTGACACTTAAATTGTCTCTAACTCCTCTAACTTAAAAACTATTTGCTCTTTTCAAATGAAATCAAAGTAGTGTGATATTTTTTATCCTTCTGTCAGTATGTTAAGTGCAAATATCAAACAAGGCAAGATTGATCAAATTAGAGACAATTAACTGTTAAGGCCCTTCCATCGGGAATGTATGCTAGGGCCCTTCTGCTGGACAACTGATGATATATGAGTTTGTTCATTATGTTAGATTTCAGGTTATTTGTTCAGTGAACTCATTTTGGTGTGTGCAAATCAAAAACACAGTCTCTTGGGAAAAAATATATTCCATATAAATTTTATGTGTATCTGTTTGAAATAAGGTTTTAGAAATTGACAAATGTGTTGAATGTAAGTAAGGTATTAAGGGGAATATGTCCAGGAGCGTCGATCCTGGGGTGGCAAGGGGGGCAGTCGCCACCCCAATGAAAACATTGGGGGGAGGGGCAAACATCAATTTGCCCCCCCCCCTAATAATTTTGTCAACTGGAAAAATTCATAATATGTAATGCAAAGATATGATTAAAAAGCATTAAAAAGCACTGTAAAACCATACAACTAAGCATAGAAATACTATCAAACATACAAAATTGTCAATTTTTCGGGTATTGCAATATAGCACTTGGAGCACACCAAAAATTTTTCACATTTTTTTCACTTTTGCCCCCCCCCCCATCCGAAACATAGATCGACACCCCTGACTATGTCTCTTGAAATATGTTCATAGAAATTGGTAAATGAAATATTTGTCAAGGTTGGAATAGCTTCAAGTGTGTATGGTTGTAATTCTTTGAGGTTTAATTAAGTAATTCACCTGTTATTAATGATTTACTCATCTAGCTTGAAAGTTCTTAGTATTCTTCAGGGAACCATAGGATCGAAACGATAGCACAGGATATACAAAGTGTGTGATTGATTTAAACAGGGAGGAAATATCTACTTATCTGTCAAAGCATACCGAAATAACCTATATAAGTAGATTTCACGCAGATTTAGGCATTTCCATACCTGCCAACCAGTACGATTTTTTCCAGGGCAGTTCTGTCCTTATTACAGTTACTAGGGGGTGCCTTCAACAACAAAAACGTAGATTATAATAAGAATGTAACATGAATGACCAAACTAAATGAAACCAAATGCCTTGGTTACTGTAGTGATTTTAATACAATGCCCAAATTGTAATGGAAATGTGTTTACATTCACTGGTGAGTGAAGGAACAAAAGGTATGTTTTATTCATGTTTTGTCTCATAAGAAAACTTTTGTGTAGCTGTTTCAAATATTTTTCTCATTCACACTCTAATTCCAGTTTTTTTATTATGTAACCTTTTTATTGTTTACCGTACCGCCTAATAACTGTAGATGAAGACTCATTGGGCTGCTGTCCTCATAAAACTGATTATCATATTCAAGTTAAATATGTTGAGTTGTGAGAGAGGGAGGGCCGCAGAAACTTGCAATTGATTGTAACTTGCAATTGATTGTAAATTTCTGTCTCATAAAAATCGACTACAATCAATTGTAACTTACAATCGATCGGCCCGCTATCGTATTTACGAATATGCCCGGACGAGCCTAAATCGTGACCTTTCAACTTGCACTTGGACAAATTTATCGTCTGCGCGAATTCCCCGAGCTAGTGCGACGTGAACTCACGAAATGTAAGTAATGATTGTTTTTCGATTTATGTGCAATGTACGGCAATATTTTCACGTAACATACGTTTGATGACATCTTAAAATTAGTAACAAATCACTGTACGATTTATTTGCGAACGCCTTTCATTAGTTGGCGCTGAGGCGCGGTCGAAAATGCCGCCGTGTCAATTCGCGTGTTAGCAGCCGCATTAGTACATGTCGCTACAAGAATGCTACCCGAAGGTTTCGGCGCGGGAAGCGGTGCATTCCCCATTCATTCGCGAGAGTGGTAGCTTGACTCTCCGTGATCGTGCGATTGTCGTTTTAATCGTACTTGGCCAAAAATTACATTTTGAATGCATACCTTCAATCATTTTAACCTTTTAACCTCGCTTAAGAAAAATACATTAGACTTAATTATCAGAAGTAGACGGCAATAATTTTGGTCAAGACAGTGTCGTACGACAAGTGTGTAACGTCTTCTTAGATCTAACGTTACACTGTCACTGACACTGACATGACTGACAGACAGTGAGAGTCGAACTAACGTTCTACGTAAGTGTTATAATAGTGGATGAATATAAAAGCAAAATCAAGTCACAGGAGGGGCAGTAACAAGTTACAGTAACAAACAAGCATGACAAGTAACGTCGAGTAACGTTATACATATGTAAACTAACATGACTAACATAAGTTTTTTGGACAATTATGAATTTCAGTTATCACAATATCAGTCATAACTCGGTGTAGCAGCCACTCGCGCGCGCATGTCTACCATTGGCCACGTGTGCATGTGCCTGCCCTGAATGTCGATTGATGTCAATCATGTGGATCATATTTCCTATTATTCTGTAAAATATGTCCGTTGCACACCTATTCAAAATGAAATTGTCCATATGATTTTGAGACCAATTTTCTGCGATATGCTATGGCGAAAGTTAATCTAACTTATCTATATAACTCAAGTTAGTCTATCCAAATCATTTATGTTGGACTTGGTGAAATTCATGATGTAATGGTTTTTATTGATAAAAATCCATTCCTAATATTTTAATTTCAATCAAACCTTGGAATTGCATGTCATAAAATGTCGCAAGTTATCACAGCATGTACCGTTTACGACAAAGACTACTTTAATATTGATTCTGCTTGGAGTTGGAGATGTCATGGTTTCGTGAAACACAAATTGCTGTCCGTCATATCTCCAGACATCAGTAACAAATATAGATCTAGCACTGGAGTTGTGACGATTTCGTGCAACCGGCCCACTCTCCGATCTTAGCACATAACTTCCATAGAAGACTGCCCTCTATCATCAAATTTTAAAAATGTCCAAGAAAGACAGCAGACAGCTGTAAGGGGTAGTATAGCATCTATTGCACTACAGGGGCCTACACCCCTTACTTGTATGGGTGCCACACCCGGAGCTGGTGAGCTGCAGCCCCGTTAAAGGTCTGGCAGTGAACAGCGGGACCATACAGCAGGACACCCGGGTAATCATGGTTGCATGAGCTCGAGCTGGACGAGCTAGTAGATCTAAAAGGGTGCATGAATTTCACTAAGTCCATAACGGAAGTGCGTATGGCATAAGAATGTCGATAACTTTTGCCATCGCGTATCGTGTGAAATTGTTTTCAAAATCAAATGGATGATAAAACATAGTATTAACAATTTCATAATTTTTAATATTTATTATATCTTGTTATTTCATTGCAGCAGAACCATCACAAGTCAACAATTCATAGCTTTGAAAAAAAAAACAACCATCCTTCCGTAATGGTGAGTAACGTTGCATATTATGTAAGTTACATATGTATTGAAAAGTAAATCAAGCAGATTTGCTGTTCATGTTTGTATCGGTGTATCATCAAATTAATGATAATTTGATACAAATTACAATCAATGTTTATGATTCAATGGTACAAAGTATTTTCATGAGTTCAAAGAGTAAACGTTCCATCCAACGAGGCGAAGCCAAGTTGAATGGAACGTTTAACTTTTCAGCAAATGAAAATATTGGTACTATTGAACTCATAAACATTAATTGCAATTTGTATCAAATTTATCATAACAGTTTGGGAAATGTATGAAATCTGCAACATTGCAGATTTCTGCAATGGTATTTTCCCCTTGTTTTCCTTTAAAGGTATTGGCTAACATTTACCACATTTAGAAAAAAAATCTGAGCTACATGATTCCAAATGCTATCAGTGTCTTTGATAAGGTCTAAAAATAACGGCCTGAAAAAGTCGTATTTCAAACCGATTATTTAGTGCTTTTAAAAAATGAAAATCGTAAGTTGATCAGATTCACCGGCCCATTTTCGCTCATGAATTTACTGTGTGTACACCTACGCTATTTAAATTCGCCCCGAGTTTTAATTGTTTATTCATGCATAACTTGCCATTGGCAGTGTAACTTTCCAAACTTTTGTATTCTAGGGTGACTATTTCTCCACATGAACACTACTATGTAGTTTAGATATCAAAATTTGACAAATTTTTAAATTGAAGCTCCACAATGTTAGCCTATCACTTTAAAGACAAAAACATGATATTTTTGGCAAGAAATTTGGTATTTAGAATGATTGATGTAAACAGAATTTAATCTGTAATTTTTTCTAGGACCTCCAGCTTCACATCCTATCTAAGCCATGACGCCTCCCTAAATTGAATCAAATGGATGATTTTTCACTTATAATGATAGTTTATCTTATTTCACAGAAATTAAGCCAAAAGTATTATCTTGAACTATTCTATCATTAATGTGAGTCTGCAGACAGTCATTCTTTTTAAAGCCCAAGTTTAGTTTTGGTGATTTTTTGTTATTTGAAAGCTTTACGCCCAAAGATCATATCATATCACACCAATAATAGATTCTGAATGTCTTTTGTTTTATTATTCATAAAAAAATCTTGTGGGGGGGGGGGTAGGAGGAGACCCCCAAATTTTGTTTACTATATTTTACATTATGGCATCCAAAGGGTTAATAATGTATATAAGATTTATATTTGTTTAACATCATCAGAAAGAGCTGATTTTGATTTAAATGAAATCCTTAAAACTACAACTTGGACTTTAAGGGAAAACTCAAAATGAATTGAAGGAAGAAATTTTTGTCAGATATACATACCTCAAAAGAGGAAAATGGAAAGTTTGCAACCATCTCAATCCAGGGGACATAGCTTTTTTTTTTGGGGGGGGGGGGAATCTATTTTGATCTGTTTCATGAACCCTCACATGTGTGCCCCCCAAAGGAAGCCAAAAAAAAAGAGGTGGTGGTGTAATGATCACCCCCCCCCCAAAAAAAATATTTTGGGGCGCCCTCCCCCCCCCCAACACAAAATTCAAGACCTTCCAGTGCCTCCTGCTGAAAAAACTTTACTATCAATTTTAAAGATTTCTGAAAAGAATTGTTTGAAGTTACTGCACCACAACATCGATCAACATTTGTGGTAAAAAAGAAGAAGGGTTGATCGTATGAATCATAGTTAAAAATAAATGTGAAGATGAGTCATAACATGTTGCTTTAAGTGTATCTGCATTCATTATTTAGTATTCCAGTAAATGTGTAAACAATCTCTTTTTTTTTTCAAGTAGTTATTCATTATTTTCCTAGATGTGATGGCGGGGGGGGGGGGGGGTTGGATAATGCCACCCCTTACTCCCCCCCCCCTGCCCGCATCCACCAGGATGACAAGATCAGGAATAGTCTGGCTCTTTTCGGGTTAAAAGAAAATGTTTAATATATTATGATTTATTATTGAATATTTCAAAAATGATTTTTTTTTCAATTATTTCAGGGACGAAACCCAAATTGGACCAGTCAACAAATAACTGCCTTGGCTGACTATGTTAAGGCTCATAGAAGCAAGTTGTTTGGCAAAGCGGGCCATTGTTCGGGAAAGGTAAAGAATGGTACTAACTCTTGGAAATCATTTCATTTGGCTTCAACATGTATTTCCCATTGACCTCGTGACAAGATATCTCATGTCACAGGTTAATGTGACTTGATCAGGTTAATGTACTCTGATACGAGTGATCAGGCTGATCACGTTAATGTAACATGTACTTTGCGATGTTAAGACCTATAACTAGTATCTAATTCACTAGTACTTTTTTTATCAAATATACAGATCATTAGAAACAATGGGGGTAACTTGAGATTAATTTTTCATGCCTCAACAACAAAATTGCTGGAGGCATTATGTTTTCAGATTGTGTGTGTGTCCGTCCGTGCATTTACGGTCCTTGTTACCACGATAACTTAAGACTGGCTGATCAGATTTTGTTGTGACGTGGAGTGGACCAAGTATGAACAATGAGGCAACAATGAACTGTCACTGATAAGATTTTGAGGTTGAAAGTTCAAAGGTTACAGGGTCTAAAACACGTCTGATTTGGACTCATTACCACGATAATTTTAGATTGGCTTGTTAAATTTTCATGTAGCTTGTGTGAAGTATGTATTAAACGGCACCACAGAAATTATCAGATTTCAGGGTTCAAAGGCCATGTGGCCCCATACTTGGTTTCTAAAGTTTCCACCGACAACTTGAGAATGACTCATTCATTGGAAATTGATGTAACTCGGATCAAGTATATTTCATGAGTTTATGAAGAACTGAATAGATTTTGGAGTTGAAAGGTTACAGGTTACAAGACCTTGCATCTCATTTCAGTTTTCTACCATGGTAACTTAAAATCAAATTTGATATATACATAGAGTGATTCATTTCAATGTAAGAATTGGACGGAGGAGGCAGAGGCATACTCACCGGCTGCGCGCAGTCGAATTGCTCTAATTTAAAATAAAGAATTGTGACAGGTAACTGAATGCTCTCTAAAAACAAATTCAAGTCATGTTTCCACTCATTCCATGAACTTTCACAGAATTTGTTGTTCCTTTTAAGTAGGAAACTGCAGTTTTGCATTGCAATAATTTGACTTACATATCCGTAATCCATCGTGACTGACCCATGGGAAAGGAAGTATTGAATATAAAAAAAAATAAAAAATTAATGGATGTATGTGAAGCCCCCAAAAATGAGAGCACTAACAATCCCCGATGAT